>JAGKPY010000222.1:0-19440 GCA_022609225.1 Boeremia lycopersici | reverse complement strand
AGCTATAAGTCTATAGCTACTCTCTAGATTTATAGGGCTAATATTCTTTCCTAGAGAGATTCTTAGCTAGGGGCTTACTATAATAATAGGCTATAATAACAAATTATGTTTAAGTATATAGTACTAAAATTAAGAATATATAAGTCTAATTATAGAATACCTATATATAACCCTACCTAATTATATGTTACCCTACCTTACCTTTTAAATAGTATAACCCTACCTTACCTTACCTTACCTTAGTCACGGGGTACCCTACCTTACCTAAGGCTTATGCAGCCCTACCTTACTGCTACCTGTGGCCCGTGCGACCTCATACCCTACCTTACCTTACCTTAGGTAAGGGGTACCCATCCGCCAGTCTAGCTGTAGCGTAGCTGCGGCCAACCTTACAGGACGTAGTACGTCCCGTTGGAAACGCTGAGATTCACTAATGCGGCGACCTAGGTATGATTAGGCTTAGCAGTGGTCACTTTCGCAAGCAATTTCTCACGTTCATGCATGTGTACTTTGTGCTCAGGTTCCCCCGCATGACAACCAAGGTAAGGACTACTCACGAGCTTTTGTACAGCTGAGCCGATTGAAAACTCGGCACTCCTGATGACTCTATGGGCTCGCAGCAGCGATCTGAACAGTGTATCAGAGGCTCTCCAGAGGCTTAACGCTGACCACTGTTTTCGTTCAAAAGACCTCGGATCTGTCATAGATGTTCCTGAGTTCGCTATCTATCTTCGAGTATTCATCTGTCTGCGTTCCGCAATAAGAGACACTTCTTCACCCCTGCCTCAAAACCACAAGCACGGTCACTCTGTTCTCAGCCTAATATCTTGATTCACGAACGCTGACCGAACGCCATCCCGCGCGGCAGCCGCGCACGCACCGAAGCCGAAGTACGTCAGAAGTAGCGTCAGCTGAGCGAGAGTGAGAAGACTGAATCTATACGCGCTGCCGTTTGCGTACGCGATCTTCCGAAGACAAGATACACTGATGCAAAGGACGTCACCAATCATCTGGACACTTGCTCCATGGAGGCTGATACACTGGCTGTAAGCTAATCGGTGGGGGGCGTTTTAAACACACACCCACCATAACCTTGTGCCGTTAGCCACCGCTTCTGCTAATGTAAAAAAGAGCAAGTCATCAATCTTTGATCGTTCCTGTCAACCGACGCGGTGTTGTGATGGTATCTTGATCTTGTTCGTACTCCTGTTGTAGAGCGAGAAGCCAAGCGCATGCGAGTTCGGCATCGATATCAATACATACCAGGCAGTTGGCGCAGCTGCTGCCGTAGGGAACCAAGGCAAGATCCGGAGCTAAAG
The DNA here is from genome assembly GCA_022609225.1 of Boeremia lycopersici. Taxonomy (NCBI): domain Eukaryota; kingdom Fungi; phylum Ascomycota; class Dothideomycetes; order Pleosporales; family Didymellaceae; genus Boeremia; species Boeremia lycopersici. The sequence continues at coordinate 18,121 of JAGKPY010000222.1, read as the reverse complement.
TGAACGGCCACGGGGAATATTCTGGTCAGAAGATAGATTCTGTGCGGAGCTATAATGCTACATACGACCATAGGACGTTGAAAACAAGGCTTCCCGTTCGCTCAGCCCTATTTAAGCAACGTACCGGTGGATTAGTACTCAGGTGGGTGACCACTGGGGAATCCCCACTGTTGTATGTATAATTTCTTTTTGCCTACATTTTGCTCTTACCTGTAGGTGGTTGTGTGGTGTCGTGCAGTTGGTTGTGGTAGGCCCAAAAAGGTTGACGGGCGGCAACCGACTGTGAAGGCGCGGAAATTATCAAACAGACATAGAGAATTATAATATGTTTTGGTCACCTATATCGCGCCGAACAGGTGTTGACTGGTTGGAAACTTTTGAGAAGAGGGAAGACCTGACTGAAACAGTACCTAGACTCCCTAAGATGCCGATACTTGCCACTAATGTTAAAGGCCGCGCTTTCCAGCTATAGTGTCTAAAAGCGCGAGGAGTTACCAGCGATTCTGCCTTTGTTAATAAGTTGTATTCGACTTCACACGAAGCAACAATGCTGTACAACAGATCGCCTTCTTACCGCGATATCAATGTCCCCCAGACTCACTGGGTATGCTGAAATGCATGAGTTGGCGATACCTGATTCCATCGAACCACCACGTAGCGGGACCCGAACACAGTGCGATGGTAGTCACTGCCTTGTCGTATCTCAGAGTACAGCTTCTAGTGCGAGGTGGGATGGATGAGCAGATTGAACGTACATCCAAAAGCGAGCCATAACCACAATGACAGCTGATAGCATTACCGGTAGGACAGCCTGGTCGTGGGGTTCAGTAATGGTGTTCTGATCCAAGCGTATAGGTGATTGCTGTAGGTCGATGGACTGGTGGTAATTAGTGTGATGCATAGTCATGCCGCGATATATCTGGTTTTGGTGCCAGCTGTCTGAGTTCGGAAGGCACGAATCCGCATTTTGCCAGCATGACAGTCACTCCTTAAAGCAGTGATTGTATGCAACGCATCTTGATGCCCGTCATGGTTCCTTCTCTTGTCTGGCATCCGCAATCTTCACACCAGAATTGCAGCTTGACAGATGTCATTCGTGCACGCCTAGATTTCGCTTGTATCGATACCCAGTCGACGTGTATGCAGTCTGACGCACATCGAGTACGATATTGTAGCTGCGTGGATACCGATCGCTGTTCGACACCTGTGAGACCATGGGAATTGTACACTCGTCTTATAGCAGCGATTCACGCCATATTGTCATGAGGTGTTCTCTCGAGACCAAGGGGTTGCATTGGGTTGCATATCGTCGCACGGTGTCAGGCAGCTGGCCTTCGAGGGAGGAAGGTGCAAGCCGCGTCGAATGATAGTCATGAGATTCGTCTATTCTTTTGTGCATGCAGATTATTGTTTGGGACGTCTGGCTCCATACCGCGGTTGATTGGTGCACCACCCCACAGCTGCATGCGTGCCTGCAGCTCCCCCAAGGACAAGAAATGACGCAGGCGCGTGGACCCTCTGCAGCTCCACTTGTGTTACACCAGCGACCTCACGACTCTTCGAACTCCCGTTATGGACTGACCACGGGCTCTGGCAGGAGTGCCGACCTGCTCCAGTTGTCGTCTGACCCACCAACAGGGCAGGGGCGCCCGAGCCGAGGTCACGAGCCGCCGAAATCAAGCCACTATGGCTTGGCCTAAGCACCCTTCCCCGGACGGTATAACAAGATGGAGACGCTGGCGTCCCTGCGCCCCGCAATGCCCCGGACGCCCTCGACCCTCTTGACACTAAGAGGCGCTGCATAGTTTGTATTGTGTATTCTTTACCTGCCAGCCATGGGGAAGCCAGCGCGTTACACGTTCGACGTGCGCCCCGTCGCACACCCGGATGCTATTGTCGCAGGCGACAAGTATCGATTCACTATCCTTACAGATGGTCTCCTGCGATTCGAGTGGTCTGAGGATGGCAAATTCGAAGACCGGGCATCGACCTTCGCGGTCAACCGAAAGCTAGCTGTGCCAGACTTCTATGTCTGGGACCGCGGCCACGGCATCGAGATCGTCACAAAACGCTTCCACGTACTCTACGATAAGAAGAAGTTCAGCGAAGGGGGACTTAAGGTCAACCTCAAGGGAAACGTTACAGGCTCTTGGACATACGGTCAGAACGTCTCGAACTTGGGTGGAACCACACGGACATTGGATGGCGCCAATGGAAGAAGAGAACTAGGACCAGGTGTCCTATCCAGGGACGGCATTGCCGTTCTGGATGACAGCAAGTCCATGCTATTCGAGAAGGATGGCTGGATTGCAGGCCGCAGGAACCAGAGCGATATCGACCAGTACCTCTTCATGTACGGCCGCGACTATCGCGAGGCGATGCGCGCATACTACGCTGTCTCTGGAAGCCAGCCTCTTCTTCCGCGTTACGCAATGGGCAATTGGTGGAGCCGATACCATGCATACGACGAGAAGGAGTACCTGGAGCTGCATGACCACTTCGAGAAGGATGAAGTTCCTATGAATGTGGCTGTGGTGGATATGGACTGGCACCTCGTCTGGAATTTGCCTGATGGGATCAATGGCTGGACAGGATACACCTGGAATAAGGAGCTGTTCCCAGATCCCGATGCTTTTATGAGAAAGCTGCACGATCGCGGCATGAAGCTGACTCTGAACCTGCACCCTGCAGATGGCTTCAGATGGCACGAAGCCCAATACGCGGAAGTCGCGAAATCTCTGGGCATCGACCCTACGAGCAAGAAGACGATCGAATTCGACTGCACAGACAGGAAGTTTATGGACGCATACTTTGACATTGTGCACCACCAGCATGAGTCTCGGGGCGTTGATTTCTGGTGGGTAGACTGGCAGCAGGGCAATACCTCCAAGATCCCTGGCGTCGATCCCCTCTGGGTGTTGAACCACTTCCACTTCCTCGACAGCGGCCGTGGCTCACAGAGACCATTGATCTTGTCACGCTTCGGTGGTCCAGGTGCACAGCGGTACCAGATTGGATTCTCTGGTGATGCTATCATTACTTGGGAGTCGCTGAACTTCCAGCCAGAATTCACTGCCACGGCATCGAACATTGGCTACGGCTGGTGGAGCAATGATATTGGAGGTCACACACACGGTTACAAAGACGACGAGCTGACGACACGTTGGGTGCAGCTGGGCTGCTACTCGCCCATTCTCCGATTGCACTCGGACAACAACCCTTTCAACACACGAGAGCCCTGGCGATTCAACGAGGAGAGCCGAATCATCATGGAGGATACTCTTCGTTTCCGTCACAGACTGATCCCCTATCTTTACACCATGAACGCTCGCTCAGCTTCAAACGATGAGCCCCTCGTCCAGCCCATGTACTGGGACCACCCAGAGGAAGACTCGGCCTACAATGTTCCTAACCAATTCCGCTTCGGCAGCGACCTTATTGTAGCTCCCGTTACACAGCGCCGCGACAACACCACCCACCTTGGCGCTTCGAAGCTGTGGCTACCAAACGGTCGCTACGTCGACATCTTTACCGGTGTCGTCTACAATCGCAAGGGCGACCTGCAAGTGCACCGACCACTGAACCAGACCCCAGCTTTCGTGCGCGAAGGCGCGATCGTGCCTCTGGATGGAGCGTGGCGCCCCAAGAGTGGTAGTCCGAACCCAGAATCGATCGAAATTTTGCTTGCCGTTGGCGCAGATGGGTCCTTCACGCTGATCGAAGACGATGGCACCGGCTCGCAAGTCGACGACGGCGGCTTCCGCTTCATCGACGATGAGGGCGAGGAGGCCTCGGCTGACAAAACAGTGCACTTCAGCTACACACCTATCACCTTCAAACAGTCTACCGGCGTGCTCACAATCGGCCCCACCAGCCCGCCCAGCGCCGCGATTCCAAAGAACCGCACCTGGACCATCAAACTGCTCGCCCACACCCCCGCCAACAAAGCCGAAATCCGATGCATCTCCACCAGCCCAAGCACCAAGCGCAACGCCAAGCCGCTCTCCTTCACCACCTCGCACGACAGCACCGGCACCATCCTTACCCTCCGCGCGCTCCCAACCACCAACACCATCATCATCGAGCTCGGCGCCTCGTCCTCGGGCCCGCAGCTCGACATCATCGATCCGAACCCGAAGATCTGGGACATTGTCGACAAGGCGTGGATCGGGATGGACCAGAAGTGGGATATCTGGAACTGCGTGAACAACTCCGAGCCGGTGCTCAACAAGGTGAGGGCTCTGTCGAATCGCGGGCTGAAGCAGGAGCTGCTGGATGCTATTCTCGAGTTACTGCTGGCGGACGAGCGGTATGCGGGAGAGGGGGAGGAGGGGCTGGCTAGGCGGTAAGGAAGCGCTTATATGTTAAACCATCATCGTAACGAATGCCACGAAATTTCATCATGATCAAGGCCGATCCACGTTGTCGCAAAGACCAGATACTGCGACAAGCCATGACATCACCACTCACCACAACCACACCACCACCCGCAGAGCAACTCCTGTACACCACCCAGCTACAGACACATCCACAAACCACCCTTCAACACACTCTCTACACCCAACATCCTCTCTACACCCAACAACCTCTCCACCCAACCGCCCCCCAACCCACCGCCTCCATGGCACCCAAACAATGCACCCTGTGCTCCACCCCGCGCCCGCTCCTCATCCGCTGCCAGATCGACGCCACCGGCACCTGGCACTTCGTGCGCGCCGGCAAGTGCTGGTACTCTGTGTCGGGCGGCGTCGAGGACGCGCGCGGGCTCGAGGGGAGGTTTCCGGATTATCGGTACGGGGGTGTGGTGAGTCCTCCTTCTTTCCCCCTCCTTATACTGCCGCGGGTGAGGCGGATGGGGATGTTTTTTGTGGCGGGGTTGTTTCTGGTGCAGGGTGGTGGAGGGCTGAGATCAGGAGTGAAGTAAAGGGAGAAGGCTGACGAGGTGTAGTGGAAGGATCGCGGCGCGGACGGGCCGGTCAGCGCGAAGAAGCCGCGGAGGGTGAGGGAGCGGCAGAGGAGGGAGGCGGAGGAGCGGGGGCGGGCGGGGGGTGGGACTGGGGGTGGGACTGGGGGTGAGGGGGGGCAGGGTGGGGGGGACGAGGCGGGGAGTGGTGTGCAGGCGGGTGCGGCGCGGTGATGACACTCGCTGTGCTGCGTTTGCCGCTTGGTGTCGCGAGACGAGGCCGTGGGAGGGTGTCATCGGGCTGAGGAGTGGTCCAGGCTTTCGACACCGGCCTCGAGTGATATCTCTGACCGGGAAACAAGGAACGAGATGTCCAGACGTCGCGACTCGGGCCGGAAGTCACAGTGCGGAGAAGTGACTTCGTGTCTTGGGGGTGGTGGGGGATAGGCGGGCTCCTCAGTGAGAGCAGATGGCGGGAGCGGTGGATCTGCGGGGATGGAACGGGGACTGAGAAGGGGACTGTTGACGGCTGAGATGTAGGTATGCTGAGGCGATAGCGGGCAGGAAGTGATAGAGGCGTCCTGAGAGGAATGGCTGCTTAAGGCGTTGTCTCGAACATCTTGTTGTCTCAAACATGCTATTGCTGAGCTTTGTGTAGACTTGAACGTCAATAGATCTGCACAGTACATTCACAGCCGAATTCTGGCTGTTGTGCTCGACAGCTCTTGCAGATGTTGCTACACGTTCATTGTTTGTACAGCCATATCCCACACGGCCAACGCCTACACATGCGCGGTCCATATCATACAGTCCCGTCCTCTACCTCCTGAACTCAATCTCGCCCGGCGTCTCATGCCCCTCCATGGCCTCCTTGAAGCCCTTGCTATTCAGAATCTCATCGACCTTTGCCATCATCGGGCCCTCCCTCCGCCTCTTCACGTCATCGGGCCGGATGGCCTCACCGGCGCGCGTCGCCGTCTCCAAGTCCTCGTACTCCCAGACATTCGCCTTCATGCCGACGCCGTGGAACTGGTGCTCGGTGACAAACGCCAGCCACGCCTTGACCACGTCCGGGTGGCCGTCGCGGATCTGGATCAGCCGCCGCTTGGTGATGCGCTCGAAGTTCTCCTGCGACTTCTTGAAGACGAAATGCGACCGCGGCACGGTCCAGCGCTCCGTGATGCGCGGCAGCGGCACCGGCCCGCGCGCACACAGGCCCATGTAGTATGCGGCGCGCACCGCGAAGTCGGCGAAGAGGAGCAGGTTCTCGACCTGGTAGGAGCGCAGCTGGAGGTCGCACACGGGCACGCCGTACTGGGCTTCGCGGCGCAGCGGGCGCAGGTTGAGGGCGCGGACGTTGACGGGGTCGCGGAGGGCGTCGAGGGCGGCCTGGGTCTTTTCGTCGAGCGGCTCCTTGTCGGTGGGCAGCTTGATGCCGCGCTCTCTGCGGGGCTGTTAGAGGCGACGGGCGTGCGGAGGGGGGCAGGCGTACTCGGCGAGCTTCAGCGGCTCGATTCCCTCGCGCTTGAACATGTGCAGCAGCGTCAGGTCGTCGGGGGCGCTCTGCAGCTCCTTCCACTTCTGCTGGGCCTCCTCGCGCGTCTTGGGCTCCCATTGCGCCGCGCGCTTGGCGGCCTTCTTCTGGCTGTTGAACAGACTGGAGCCTCGTCAGCATGCGCTTCGTCGCGCGTGGCTCGGGCTGCGTACGCCTTGTATTCGGCCGGGTCGATGTCGAAGCCCTTTTGCAGCACGTCCAGCGGGATCTTGCCGCTCTCGACCGCCTCTAGGAACCCGGCCACAGCCTCCTCCTCGGTCTCATTGTCTTCACCAAACGCTCGTCGGCGAGGGGTTGTCGAGAAGGGTCGCGCGGCGTGTGTGATCTGTATGCGTGAGTTCCGATCATGCCATTGCCACACGAGCGGTTGCCGCGGTTGCGCCATTGCAATCGCCAGCTGCGCGCAGTCATCTCACCTTTATGCGCTTCGCCGGCCCCAGGAAGGAGCGCATACATCTCGGCGCCGCCATTGCTGCTTTGCCGCTGGTGGTGATGATGTCTCCAACTTCTTCAATTGCAGGTGCGCTAGCACGCTTCCGGCAATAGCTCGGCACGTCGGCGTCCGCCGCATTATGCTCGAGGACCTTCCCCACGCGATTAGATGCCCGCCGAGTCACCAAGGCTCGATTTACTCTGATCCATTCTGTGTTTTCTTCTCTCCTTTCCTCCCCTCACACTGAGCCTAAAAGAAAGAGCTGGAAATCATGGCATCAATCGATCAAGCTGTTGCGCCTAATGCGTATGCCCGCGCCACCGAGACCGCAAACTATGTACGACAGCAGTTACCCGAGGCCCTGCAGCACCCGAAGGTAGCCATTGTGTGCGGTTCTGGACTGGGTGGATTGGCCGATACGATCGAGGCCGAGCCCAAGATTGCCCTGGACTACGGCAGCATCCCTAACTTCCCTCAGAGCACAGGTGAGTCAGCAACATCACCATCTTCAAGTCAAGGATATGGGTACGAGAGTAGATGCAGACTCGTTGATTTGATTGTTTGAACGAACGAGGACTCATCGCTGATTGCTATACAGTCGTCGGCCATGCAGGCAAGTTCGTTTTCGGGCAAATTGGTCCCCAGAAGACAACAGTAGCTCTGCTCGTTGGGCGGGCGCATTTCTACGAGGGCCACTCCATGGACGCAGCCACCTTCGCAACACGCGTGTGCAAGCTGCTTGGTGTCGAGACCATCATTGTCACTAACGCGGCGGGTGGACTCAACCAGAGCTACAAGGTCGGAGACATTGTATGCTTGAACGACCACCTCAACATGGCCGGACTGGTCGGTGTTCACCCCCTGCGTGGACCCAACATTGACGAATTTGGCACCCGATTCCCGCCTCTCTCAGACGCATACGACCTGGACCTCAGGAGGCGGACGCACAAGGCTTGGGTCAAGTTGGGGCTCGACAAGGGGCAGCGGAAGCTTCACGAGGGCGTGTACGCATTTGTTGCAGGCCCAACGTAAGTTGACCAATCATTTCATTGTTCTATTGATGTGTTCGGACAAACGCTGACACGTATAGCTACGAAACACGCGCCGAGTGCCGAATGCTCAACATGCTCGGCGCTGACGTGGTCGGCATGTCGACCGTGCCAGAGATCATCGTCGCACGGCACGCCGGCGTCAGGGTTCTGGCTTTCAGCCTGGTGACCAACAGCGCTGTGCTGGAAGCTGGCTCTAAGGGCAGCGATCCCGAAATTCAGGATATGAAGAGGACGGAGCTCACAGCTCATCTGGCCAAGGGCATGGCGAACCACGCAGAGGTCTTGGATGCTGGGAGAGAGGCAGCGAAGGACATGGTGGCCCTTGTTAAACAGGTACTTAGCGACTTGCACGAGGAGTAGGTCGTATCGAGCCAATAGACGAAGCAAGTGAGCACATATTAAACATGCTGCTGTCGCAGATCTGCAAGGCCCACACCAGTTCCGCTGTGATGTGTGACACGTTGATAGGGTGTTGGACAGGTAGCCAGCAAAGCGTCCGCTGGCGAACAGATGCAAAGCCTGGTACTTGCCAAATCGACGTGCTCAAGGCTTGGAAATCTTTCCCTTGTTGCGCTTGGCCTGCTGTTTCTTGTAAAAGTTCTTTCCTCCACTGGCCTTTTTGACGGATATGTCGTTGTACTTGCGCTTGAAGCGGCCGCTCTGCTGTTCCTGGTTGATGACCTCCTCCAACAGAGTCTGCTTGCGGTCCTTGTTGCTCAGACGGCTGCTGAAGAACTCTGTAGGACCCTCAATGACGGTGCCAACCTGCGAAAAGGCAGGGACATCGTTCTTCGCGTTGTCCTTCTTGTAGTGGCGCTTAGGGTCTAAGACGTTCCTCATCTTCAGAAGCTGCAGGTCACGCTTGAGTTCGGGAGTGAGATTGGTCTTGGGCATGTTGAACCACTCAGCGCCAGCAGTCGCCTTCTTCTCCTGTCAATGCTGTCAGCTTGTGCTCCAGGAATAGTTGTGAACAGCAGTGTGCATGTGTGTGCCTCAGTGTAACTATGAATAAAAACCATCAGATGGTGCAGGAAGGCGTCCAAGACGGAGCCCGAGTCTGCGTCAGGAAAAAGTTTGGGATAAATTATCATCACCGGCAGGGAGTGTTTTAAAGTGTTTGAACGTACCTCTTTCCGTGCGCGCTTGTCGGCGATAGGGTCATCGATCTTCTTGATACCATTAGCAAGAGCCAGCTGCTTCTTGTCGATTAGCTTTGAGTGATCAAGACGAGCGATGTTGCCCTCGGTCTTCTCGTATGTGTCGGCGATGTGCCCAGGCCTCAGCTTGGGAAGCTTGAAAGGCGCGTCTGGTGCAGCAACTGGCTGCAAGGCTGCCTTTGCGCGCATACGTTCGGCAGCCTCGTTGAGCAGCTCCTTGATTTGCTGGTCAGAAAGCTCTTCATCGGTGTCATCCTCGAGGAGAGGCTGATGCGCTGGCAGAAGCTCCATGTTGGCGTTTGCGCGGGATGCACAAAGTTTGGAGATTTTGCGGGCGAAACTTTTTGAGAGGGTAACGCTTGGGCCAGCAACGAAGAAACTCGGCAGCTTCACGGGCCGACGCTCAGAACAGCCGTGACAGCAGGAACAGCGGCAAAAGCTACATCCCGGCACGATGACCAGCTTCACTTCTCAGCTGCAGAAGACGATGATGCGAGTCGGCTCACCGTAACGCATCCCTCGGCCCTAGGGAAGGCCAACGCACACTGGACGGCAGGTGCAGCCAATCACAAGCGGGCTCGTTGTCTTCACGTCCAATCAAATCCCTGCACACAGATGCATTCGTTCTCTACAGTGTGCGCCGCTTCGAATGCAGTGTGATGTTAGAGACTCAGCAACGATCTGGATGAGGTCAGATTGCAATGGCTAAAGTGCGAGCTCTGTGTGAGGTCAGATGTGACGCACATGCATAGGCGCTGTATTGTGATCGCGGCCAGTCCCAGCAGCTGTGATGGCTGTTTTCGGTGCAACAATCGCCGCGAGATAGATATAAGCATGTGCCAGGCTTACTGTCTTCGAATCAGCTTCGACTCTGGCCTGACTTTGACACTTGCTATCCATCTCATTGTCAAGCTCGTTGTACATTTGCAGCCTTGTCCCTGGACGATCTTCGTGAGAGTCGTCACTAAGAGCGGCCCGAGCAACACTGCCAGCCCCCACTCCAGCTTGCTTGAGCTCAGTCATCCACCACCAGACATCACCACAGCATAGGTATCCCAAGCAGCTATTGAGCGTCGCACAGGAGTTCTGCACCCATTGCGTCATACAGATTACCCCATCCATCTGCATTACTCAAGCAGACGCGTCTATCGTCGTCGCGTAACGCCCGCGCAATACCGCCGCCATGGATCAGCTCCAAGGTCACAACCAGCAGAAGATGCGCGCAGCACCGGCGGCCCCGAGGCGGTACGACGGGCAGGCCGGCAACCCTCTCTACGACCCTCAAAACGGAGGCCATTATGGTGAGTCCGCATCTGCTTGAGGCGCATTGGCGCAAGGACGCGCCTTGGTCGCGCCGTGAGTACACCAAGCTGACTGCTTCCACAGGCGCCTCTGCTGCTGTATGTTCACAATGGCGCGCTCGCGCCGCGATTGCTGTAGATCAAGCATTGACATTTGGTTCAGATCGCCGCCCAAGGCCATGCGCCCGATCCACAGCTCTTCACTCAATCGTGGCAGAACGTATGCAGCCTCTCCACGCGACGCGCATCTCCATTGCTGACTGTGACAGGTTAACCAGGGCTTGACGGGTAACTATCGGGACATCCTCAACACGTACTGGCAACAACAAGTCACGAAACTCGAGACGGACGAGCACGACTACAAGCTGCACCAACTTCCACTTGCGCGTATCAAGAAAGTCATGAAGGCAGACCCAGACGTCAAGATGATCTCGGCCGAAGCGCCCATCTTGTTTGCGAAGGGCTGCGACATCTTTATCACGGAGCTTACCATGCGCGCCTGGATACACGCCGAGGAGAACAAGCGCCGCACACTGCAGCGTTCCGACATTGCGTCTGCCCTTTCCAAGTCAGACATGTTCGACTTCCTCATCGATATTGTCCCTCGAGAGGAGGCTCATCCTCACAAGAGAGGCGCCGCAGGAACTACGGCCGTTCAGTCGTCCGCTGCACAGGTCCCTCCGGGCGGCATGCAGCAACAAGTGCACGCACAGCACCAAATGCCTCCGCCAGACTACGGCATGGGGCAGCATATGCAGCCGCAGGAGGACTTCCGTCAGCCAAACATGTATGCAGGCGCCGTTCAGGCCGATCCCAACGCGTACGGTCAGCAGCACATGTTCGATCAAGGGGTGTATGGCGGTTACCCCATGCAGCAACCGGTAAGTCCATCCACCACGCCGCGAGCGTTTATGCTGACCTGAGACAAAGATGTACCCCGTTGGCCAGCGAGGACCTGACCCTGCTGGAGCAGGTGACCACCAAGGCTACCGTGGTGACGCCGAAGCAGACGCTGATGCTGAGGGCGAGAGGGAAGACTTTGGACCCTAGTAGGAGCCGTGGGTTGGCCAATAGATTGCGAGCATGGAGCATTCATAGATGCGAGTCTTGAGAGATGCGCTTTGGGCAATTGGTGATCGGACAATGCTTGTCCACATTTGGCGTTCTCGTGCGGCTCTTGTTGCGGCATACGGCTTGGTAGTCGCACGGCGTTTGGGAGCTATGGGTCTGGCATTGGCACGGCCGCGGATGGCCTTACGGGAGGCTGGCGTTTTCACAAACACACAAAATGAGTAACTTGCGCACTCTTGCCCGTCTCACGTGCATGTGTATGCTCTGCGGCCGCGCGGGTCCCGATCCCTTCCGAGCTTGTGATCAACGGTTGCCGTCGACGCACCGAGGCTCCCCGGAATGTCATCATCGTCATGTGCGCTTGTGCAGGGCTGCCGCAGGCAAACTCAAAGAAAGCCAGAAGTTGCCATTCGAGATGCAGAAGTTACGATTGCCTTTAGCCCGCGTTCCATAGACGATTGTGAATCCGGCCGAGCCAATCGAGACCCGCACGCCCACACCCCTGCGCCAAGGTCGTCGAGCTCCGTTCACCCCATCTCGTGCAACACGCTTGTACTTAAACTTCGAGTCTGCTGCGTCTGGTGCCTCTTCTACTCTTTCTCCAGCTTCACCCTTCTCCCACTCCACTACTCCAGTGCTTCGATTGCTCTTTCCTCACCAGTACCCCGCAGTACTTGAAGCTACCCCGCTCTGTTTCCAACCACATCACCACCACTTCACAGCTCAACAAAATGGTCAAGGCCGTTGTCGCAGGTGCCGCCGGAGGGATTGGTCAGGTGAGGACGAGCTGGTAGAGCTTCAAATCGTGTCTAACCACGCACAGCCATTGTCTCTTCTGCTCAAGCAGAACCAGCACGTCACCGAGCTCGCCCTCTACGATGTTGTCAACTCGCCCGGTGTCGCTACCGATTTGTCACACATTTCCTCCCCAGCTGTACGAGCTAGCCCCCACGCGGCATACACATACCAGAGGAGCTGACAGATGGCAGAAAGTGACAGGCTACCTGCCCAAGGATGAGGGTCTCGCGAGCGCACTCAAGGGCGCTGACATCGTCGTCATCCCCGCTGGCATCCCTCGTACGTGTGCCTCGGCGATTGTTTCAGCAATTCACCGAACTCGCGCTGACAATCTGCAGGCAAGCCTGGCATGACCCGTGACGATCTCTTCAAGATCAACGCCGGCATCGTCAAGGGTCTGATCGAGGGCATTGCCGTGCACTGCCCCAAGGCCTACATCCTCGTCATCTCCAACCCTGTCAACTCGACAGTGCCCATCGCCGCCGAGGTCCTCAAGGCCGCTGGAGTCTTCGACCCCAAGAAGCTGTTCGGTGTCACCACACTCGACGTCGTCCGCGCTGAGACCTTCGTCGCTGAGATCACTGGCGAGAAGAACCCCGCGAACCTCAACATCCCCGTCATTGGCGGTCACTCTGGCGAGACCATCGTACCCCTGTTCAGCCAGGCCAAGCCCAGCGTCAACATTCCTTCTGACAAGCTCGACGCTCTCGTAAACCGTAAGTACTCAACTGTTGAAATGCGCTGCATGTGGCTGACAAGATACAGGCGTCCAGTTCGGTGGTGACGAGGTCGTCAAGGCCAAGGACGGTGCTGGTTCTGCTACACTCTCCATGGCTTACGCCGGCTACCGGTAAGTAGAGCAGGCACATGCATCCTTCACATGGCTGACCTCCGCAGATTCGCCGACAAGGTCATCCGGGCCGCAAAGGGCGAGAAGGGCCTCATCGAGCCCAGCTTCGTCTACCTCCCCGGTGTCCAGGGTGGTGATGCTGTTGCCAAGGCTACTGGCACCGAGTTCTTCTCCGTTCCCATCGAGCTCGGCCCCAGCGGTGCTGAGAAGGCCATCGACGTTGTCAGTGGTGCCAACGACCACGAGAAGAAGCTGCTCCAGGCTTGCTACGACGGCCTCAAGGGCAACATCTCAAAGGGCGTTGAGTTCGCCCAGAACCCTCCTGCCAAGTAAGCTATTACCCCTGCATGGGCTACAAGATTCTGACAGACTCCAACAGATAGGCCATGATACCCTGAACGGATGACGAGAGATGAACACCACAAAAGAGAATTTTCTATGGTCATGCATATTTATATGCAAGTAGAGCTACTGCAGCCTCCCATTTAGATTACCCAATGGATCTACTGAAGACACCATGACTCCTTGCTTGTGATGTGTCGAGACGAACTCGCTATGCCTCCCAAACGCCGTCCAATGCCGCTTAATGACACCTCATGCTTCGCTCTCCTTGCACGAATTCCTAGTTCTTCGCTCCAGCAGTCCGGATCTGGAACGTCGCGCTCGGCAGTGCACTACACTCAGCCTGCACACTCGCTCTGATTCCCAGCCCTTCCAAGCATCCTCTGATCACGCCCGCAGGAAAATACAAAAACGGCTGCACCCTCCCAATACTATTCGCCTCGCGCCCCAGTCCCATCTCATTAATCCCATTGCCATCCGCATCGCCCTCCCTCAGTAATCGCTCCGCCGCCTCATTGATGCGTGCCTGCACCTCTGGCGTGTACTTCTTTGTATCAAACGACATGCGCGTCAGCGGCTTGAACGTGTTGTCCGTCAGCACGTAGATGCCGCGGTGGTTCGTCTTCAGGTTATCGATCTGCTTGCGGAACAGCAGCGTCCACAGGTCCTTGCACAGGAACTTGATGCAGTCGAGCGGCGTCGTGGGGCGCGCCGAGTCGCGCGAGAACCTGTCGTCTGTCAGTACGCATGCGCGGATAGTAGCTGCAACCGTGTGCATGGTGTATGCAGGGCGACGCACCGCTCCACAACGCCCAGCCCAACACGGTACCCCAGCGCCTCCAGCCGGTGGAACACCGCCTCGCGCGACTCCTCCTCGTCGACGGTCGCCGCCGCGCCCGCGGCGAGCCCCGCGCCCGCCGCCGTGCTGCTTGCGTCGCCGCTGTGCGCGGACAGTCTGTGCGCCGCCGTCGACGGCCCCGTCCATTCCTCCTCGCGCTGCGCCAGGTCCGCCGTGATGCGGTACGCCATCGGCACCAGCTCGATCAGCAGCATGTCCAGGCATGTCGCGTTGAGCAGCGAGTACGTCGGGTCGATGTACGAGGTCGGTGTGTCGGTGGGGGCTTGCACGGGCTGCGCCATGGCGGGCGGGGGGAGGCGTGTGTTCGAGCTTGGGGTGTGGGAGAGTCGCCGTGAGAGGGGATGTGCGGGCGGTTCGCTGCCGGAGGGAGCGTGCGCGCTGGCGTGGAAGCTGCGAGGGGAGCTTCGAGGGCTTGGGGTTCGTGGTGGTGGGGTTGTTGAGGTGCGCAGATGGATTGTGTGTGTGATGTAGCGGATTCCTTCGTAGGTAGATGCTTGTTGGCGATGCTGCGCTTGGCTGGAGGGAGGTTTGGTGCTTTGTGTCGAATACTGTGTCGTGGATTATGCAGTTGAGCCGCGGCCGATCATCCATGTCAGGGTCCGATCTGTGGATAGATGTCATTGCTTGGCAGGAACCACTGGTGTCTTCGACCTCACTTCTGGACTTTGTCATGTTTCACATTTTCATGTCACGACCTCAAGAGCATGCGATTGACCGCTTTTGCAATTATGGTACTTGAGTCGTTGAGTCGCAAAGCTCAATGTTTTACATTGCTCGATTACTGTATCCGAACACCATCCAGAAGGAAACAGAACAGTTGATCGTGGCTCCATCCTGTCACAATACCCGCAGAAGCGTACATGGTCAGCGAACGCGCGGAAATTACTCACGCACGTCGAGACATAGGAAGAAGTGCCAAATTCTTGCACGGGTCGACGACGAATACGCCCAGCCCGGTCCTTGGCCATGTGATCCAATCATGAAGCTATAATGTTGCGTGTGCTGAGACCATAAGTATGATGAATCTTCACCTAGACTGTTTAGGTCTCCAAGCTGCCCAGAAGGAAGCATTTCCTCTCAAGTCTAACCCCGATACACCAGCGACAGCCGAATCTACAATGCAGTTGACATAGGTGCTTACATTGCAGCTGTGTTGACTATAGCGGCTGTCCCACCATTCCCTTGAATTTATCGGTCGAATCTTTGAACAGAGAGAATCGAAACTTAAACCAGAAAACGGTTCCATGGGCCGTGGGGACATGAGTTGTGCTGAGTCCATCTCCTTCGTCAGTGCGCCGAACAACATGCTTCCGCACTGAAAGGAATAGGAAGTGTTGTATTGACAACTGTACGTGGCACTGCGATAAAAATCAAGCCGTGCATATATCTTCGATATTACAGATTCGATTACTTGACGGCGTCTGCGGTCAATCTCGTCTACTCGATGTAAGCAACCTGAAGTACCATAGCCCAGATGATACATACTGGTGATCCAAGCTGGGATTGGAAGTCCCAGGTTTCGCACAGGCTCGATCGCTTGCTGGATAGCTACAGCCGTTGCTTCCCCAAACAGGTCTGACAACTTAAAGGTCCAGGATATCCAGATCCATAGTATCAAATCCCGGCAGTAAATTGTCGGAACGGGAGATCTTCTGCGCAAGTCTGCAGTCCAGATTTCAGCAAACATATCAAGAGATTCGTCGCATTCGTAGTAATCAGCCAAGACTGCTATCTTGGCTAGCATTTCCAACGTGATTTTGCGAGGGACGCTTTTGTTGCGAAGATGAAAGATGTTCATCAGAATCACAAATGCCTCCGCGTCCCAGTCCTCGGCGGATATACGGAACCATCTGTCATCTGGATCAGGATTGGATTCCATCCAACCGTCCTTTGTCAGAACGCGATTGAACCACGGCGAGGCCGACATCAGGTTGCCTGCGCAGACCCGGAATTCTATCGCTGGCTCATCGATAGGTTGGATCGTCGCTGTGGGTTCTACCCCAAGGTCTTGCGCAATGCTACCGACCGTGTTGGCGACGCCGTCGCCGCTTCCGCTTTCAACTGGCGTAGGCGGTTCCAATACGGCGGACGGTCCACCACCAAAGAGGCTCTGTCCGTCCTCCATTCGACCCAAAGTCCCATCAATACTAGGTGAGGCAGCCTGGTCGATCTCTGGTAATGTGTCAATTGGCTCTGGAGCTGACATACTCGGTGTAGAGGACGAGGCACCTAATTGTCGCTTTTCTTCCTCCATCATCATCATCATCTTCTTCCTTTGCTTTTTGTTCAACCCGCGAAAAGGATCATCTTCCTTCACCAGAGAGGGAGGCGCGGATTCGTCCGATGGTGTAGATTCGTGCCATGCTGCAAATCCACTAGACGGGTTTCTCAGACTGATAATAGTGTCGGAATTCACGACAATCTCGTGCAGCATCACCTCACTCATAGTTCTGGGGTAATACGCTATCAGGAAGTGTATAGGTGTTGGCCTGGTTTAGTGTTATGAAAACCTGGCGACCAAAGAGGTTCAAGAGTTCAATGCAGGTCAGCAATTAGCTTACCTATTATTAAGAGACACGTAGCAGGTTTATGCATAAAAGCCTACCCCGCATTCCTCTGTACTAGTGCAGGAAAAATATCTGTCACCTTAAGTAATAGGCTTTAAAGCTAATTAGATGTTATAGGTGTGCAGGCGTATAAAGGTATGTAAAGGGCCTTACGCATATAATCTTTAGGGCTGGAAAATTCGTTTGCAAAGCTCTTTAAACGCTCACACTATTACACGAACAAATTAAGTTAATATCTTTGCTTTACCTACAAAATTTTTAGCATGCATAGCCTATAGTTAGTCCCTTTTTTTTAAAACTTTAAAGTTTCTTTCTTTGCTAATAATATTATTATATATTAATATAACTTTTAGGTAATATATATATTATATATATTAATTATATCTATTAGTTATATATTTATCTACTATATACTTAGAGTGTTTAGAATTAGTGTTTATAGGTATATATAGGCCTTATCTACCTAGCAGCGCTAGTACTCTACCCTACTAAAAGGCCTAGCTTCTAAATATTTATACTATATTACTACTTAAGAATAATTTATAATTTAATAAATATATTATAACTTATATACTAAACCTATAACCCTAGTATTTACTTATAAGGTATAACTTATATATACTATCTATAATATAAAAATTATATATATTTACTATTATAACCTAGGTAACTAACTTATAACCTAGGTATCTTGCTTATAACCTAGATATCTTACCTATAACCTTATATTTTACTTAGAATCTAGTATCTTATCTATAACCTAGGTTCTATAACTAGGGTACCTTATAAGTATCCTAATAGATACTATTATAAATATAAATTCTAAGAATAGAAATACTAGGCTTTATTAATAAGTATTATAAGGTAGTATAGTAACTACTAGGAAGGCTATTACCCTATAAGTAATAATAGTACACTTTATATAATATACTAGGCCTAGTTAGGCAAGGTGTCTTATAAGATAAAGGCTAAGTAAGCTATAAGATTTATAAGATAAATAACTAGTCTCTTATAAGATTTCTATAAGTCCTATAAGACTTTAGAACAAAGTCTTATAAGACTATAAGAATCTATAAGATAGTCTAGGTATAACGTACCCTATAGGCGAGCTGCTTACTAAGTAAGCTGCTTACCCTGTTTTACTAGAGAAAACCAAGAATCTAAGACTTAATAACTCTAGATCTACTAGATAAAATTTATTAAAATTTCTATAGAGTATTTCTATATATATTA
>JAGKPY010000221.1:0-19603 GCA_022609225.1 Boeremia lycopersici | reverse complement strand
AGAATAGATTAGCTTACTATAATTTTTAATAAGTATATTATATATTATATAGTAGTTATATATAGGTAGTATACTAGTTTAGTATTACTAACTTACTTAGGTTACTAACTTGCTTATAAAATATGTTATACCTACTCTAGTATAATTTAGCTAGAGAGCGCTTAAAGGAAGTCTTATATAGCTAGCTTGCCTATAACTTTATTAAGTAAGTAGGCCTTAGCCTTATAATAGAGAGTATTCTAGCTAGTAAGCTACTACTCTAGTATTATTATACTATAGTCTACTATGCTTAGGTAAGCATAATATTCTATATAGACTTGCTTAGATATATTAGTATTAATAGGTATAAGCTACTTCTTTAGGTATTTTATAATATACTAAAGTAATTACTTACTCCTAAATTCTAGAAGTATTATTATTATAGGTAGTATAAGGTCTTTAGAGACTATTTTATTAGCCTAGTTCTATATAAGATAAATTACTTTAGATTTTTCTTCTTAGGTCTTAAGAAGTAAGGTATAGTTTACTTAGTTAGCTACTATTATATCTATAGGAAGAGAAGGCAGAGACACTATTATATTAGGACTTAGTTACCTATCTAGGTTAACTAAGTGCTATATATTATATATATAATAGTTAACTTAGAGCTAGATATACTAGCTTACCTAATTCTTTTAGTTATATAATATATACTACATAGCTAAGATACTTATAAGTAAGCTACTTATTAGTATAAATACTTCTACTATAAGAAGCTTATAGGAGCGTGTTAGAAGAGGTTAAGAAGTTTAGAGTAGCTAAATAGAGGCTCTCTAGCTCTTATATTTATAGGGAGTAATTTAAAGTAATCCTTTAAAGTGCTAGGCTTATAACTATAGAGAAAATAAGAAGCTAAGAGTATATTTAGGTAATTAATATATTTAGACTACTAACCTCTACTAAGATTAGATAGGACAAACTTATATATAGAGCTATTAGAATATATATCCTCTAGCTCCTAGAAGCAGATCAGCTATAGGTCACGTGATCCTATAGAGGGCTAAGCTACTTAGTAAAGCATTATAAGAGATCTTATAATACTCTTAACTATATACCTATACTACTCTACTATAATAACTTCTAAAAGGTGTATTATAGTAGAGTAGTATAGGTAGATAGTTAGAAGTATTATAAGACCTCTTATAACACTCTACTAAGTAGCTTAGCTTTCTATAAGATTATATAACTTATAACGTACTAGATAGGTAAGTCGCCTAGATAGGTAAGTTACCTACTCTACTAAGACCCTACTAAAATCTAACCCTATTTTAGCCTATAACACTATATTATAGGCCTATAAAGGGTAATATAATTTATTATACTATAGAGGTACTAGCTATGTCTTCTTTTAACACGTGCGTAAGTTATGCCCTATCTCCTAGTATAGTTTATAGTATCTTATAGTCTAGTAACCCTTATTAGTCTATACTATCTTCTTTATATATTTACTATTACTACGCGCTATAAACTCCTCTAGAGTAGTTAATTATACTCCCTCTTTAACTATTAGAGTACCCTCTTGCTACAAACACTTTCTTTTATATAATTTATATTGTGTTACAGCCTTATTAGCTTCTTAAAGCTTAGAAACCTGCTTATATATTAACACTAGCAAATACGCTATTATCTTAGCACCTTTTAAGAGCTTTTCTAGCGCATTTATAATAGAGGAAGGCAAGCTATCTATATACTTTTAAATCTTCTCTTAAACTAGCTTTAATTAAGACCTAAATTCTAGAGTGTTCTAGGGTGTATAGGACTGCTAGAGCTTATTAGAGATAGGAAGTAGTAATAGGGTACGTAGTTAAATATTAAGGCCTATTATAACCTATTCTAGGCTAAATAGAACTAATCTAGCACCTCTAAACCCTCTCTAGATATTACTTAAGGTTAATGCTGCATTATACGCCCGTTTAAAGTATAGTAGGAACTTAAGTTTTAAGATATAGGTAATCTAGTTATATATAAGATCTTTAGCTTAGCACCTATACGCCTTCTTTAATAGCGCAAAACAACCTACATTAAGTAGCTATAGGAGGTATAATAAGTGTAGAGGCATATATAGGGTAATAATCTTCCTATCCTTATAGTATTATTAGAACTAGAGGGAGTTATAGCTCTTATAGCTGTTAATAACTAGTAATTAGTACTCTCCTATAGTACGCCTTACTATATAGGCTTTAAAGTGCTTTAACTACTAGAATCTAAGCTTATTTATAGTCTAACTATTCTTAGAGACTATAATAACCTAGTTATAGGGTATTATATCCTCCTTATACTAGGTAGAGAGGTAATTACAGCCTTAGAAGATAATAAAGGGCAGAATAGCCTATCCTGCCCTATTAATACCCTAGATAGCTATTATCTACTCCTAATTACCCTATTAAACTGCCTTTAGTTATCCTTAACACTCTAAGCCTATAATAATAGCTTCTATTAATATCTAGCCTATTATAAACCTAGTCTTATTAAAGTTGTACGTGTCTTAGTCCTAGATGCTATACTTAGCTTTAGTATTCTCTATAAGGCAGAACCAGCCCTATATAATCTCTAGGTTCTTATAGAGGGCTTGCTTATAGTTGTACTTATAATTAAACCTTACTTAGAGCTTAGGGCAGTACTTAACAAACATGTTAGGCTATTTTATACTAATATAGGCTATATTGCGCTTATTAAGTAAAGAATTAGCTATATTAGCTATAGCAGCTAGCTAAGGGGGAAATCCTTACTTAGCTAGCTTAAGTATATGCTAAATAATTACCTCCTCTTTATTCTTATCTAGATTCCTTAATTTAGGCATATAATCTGCTTATATAGGTTATCCTATATATTAATTACGTAGTGTTCTATAAGGCGTGTTATAGAGGGCTGTAGTGTATTATAAGGAGAGTATTATATCTCTTTTAATAGCCTAGAGCATAAGCTATATCCTAGCTTCTTTTAAAGGTCCTAATTTGTGTTGTTGTTATAGCATTATATAGGAGGGTTAAGTTTTAGTAGGGTCTTAGTAGAGTAGGCAACTTACCTATCTAGGCAACTTACCTATCTAGTATGTTAGCTAAGCTATTTCTAAAAGCTAGAGGATATATATTCTAATAGCTCTATATATAGGTTTATTCTATCTAATCTTAGTATAGGTTAGTAGTCTAAATATATTAATTATCTAAATATACTCTTAGCTACTTATTTTCTTTATAGTATATTACTAGAAGAGATTTATATCTTATTTAAGACCTTAAAGTATAAGCTATACCTAAGCTTCTTAAGATATATTAATAATAGGTTATTATTAAAATATTAGTACAGAAAGGGTACTTTAGTAGAGGCTAAGTAAAAGTAGCTTACTTACTTATTAGCTTGCTTGCCTATAAAGTATATTATAAATTATATATATATAATAGATAGACTATCTATAGCTTAAACCTTTACTATAGTATAGTTATAGTACAGCTTATACCTCTACTACAGACGGCCTGCTTACCTAAGCCGTAGAACTTTATGGTTACGGGCCGTAGTACGGACTGTTGGAAACGCTGGGTGGGGTCGTCGTCTGGGAGCTTAATGAGGTTCTCGCGACGCTCTTTAAAGTCCCGATTACAAGCAGCTGCAAAGAAAGGCGAATGGCGTGATATCAAGGCCTTAGGTAGGAACCAGCTCCCAGAATGATTGTTGGGACTGTTCACAGACGTTGCTGTGCCGACGTGGATCTCGATTGCGGGGCCGGTGAGACTGTTTGTGTCAATTTACGGTGTGTCAATGAGCTGATTGGGGTAAATACAGGGCAAGATGGCTATTTCGCTTCTTGTCATTGGTTCGCCAAAATCCCTGGGTTGACGAAACTTCATTTTTCTGCCTGGGAGAAATTCCGTGTCCTCGTTTGTAATCAGCTAACCTGAGTTCCTCGAGACTGAAACCAACACACTCTCGCTGGGCAGAGATGGCTTCGAATTGTTCCAAAAGTGTGTTGTCTTCACGACAAGGCTCCGTATATGAGGCCAGCCGCACTTTGGCAGTGCCTGTATTTACCGGCGCTAAGACTTCCAGTGGTGATTAGCCGGGCGACAGTCAAGAGAGTAGTCCGCTCAATAGACAAGAACAGTCAAGTGTGAAAAGGCTCCTACCAGTGGCAAATAAGGAACTATGCGGAAGCATTAGCAAACACCCATGAACATGTATGAGCGAAGTCACGCGCACCTCATTTTGTACGACTGGTCCGGAATTTTGTGCAGGCTTGGAACCAATGTCAACGCGATTGCAACGCAGGTTTAAGCTTGGGAAAGAAAGAAAAGCACGATGTGTGAAAGCGCATACATGTAGAGGTCCCAGGCGGCTTCCGGTGTGTCGATAAGTGAAACGCGGTGGCGGCTGTTGCTTGTTGAAGAGAAGGTGCCTGATTGGTATGGTAGGCGCCCACGACTAGCGTTGTTTACTATGTATAAGACCCGACCTCTGGGCACTGGTGACAGCATAAGGAGATCAACTGCATGCACACACGTGAAGACGATGCGCAGCTGGACGAACGTGAAATCATAGGGACCGTGCAGTGGTAATTGAGATTGCTTTCATGACCCTCGTAGGCTGCGAGTAGGACCTACGCAACAAAAAGGGAAGTCATCTAAATTCCACCCAACGCCATGCAATGCTCTATCGCGACCTTCACAACCACTCCTTCGGCACCGCTCGCTCCGACCACGACCTCTCGCCCTCCCACGCCAGCCAATCAGAGCGCGTTGTCGGCAGCAGCCCCATACCATTGACTTTCCAGATACCAAGCGCCAGCATGAGCAAGTTCGTGAGGATGTAGACGACCTTGACGCCTAGCAAGCGGCCGGCGTTGCCCGGCGTCTCAAAGGGCGCAAACGTGCGTTGGATGCCGAGCGCAGCCATAACAGGCGTCTTGAATAGCGTGAACACCATGAAGATGGAGAAGATCTGCAACGTGTTTCCGGTCATGTACATGCCTGGCTGCAGTCAGTAGCTATAATAACAATGTGGATGGGTGGGGCGCCGCACCGAAGGCATTCATAGGCAGCTGCTTGGCGGGAGCAATGGCGACTTCCCAGGCTTTCTTCATCTTGAGCGTGTCCATCTCCTCGGGCGTCGGCGGCACACGGGTTTTCTTGGAGGAGAGCGCGCGCTCTTTGCGCGTCATAGACGCTGTGTATCCCGGCGGGTCTGCGAGCGACGGGTTCTTCGGCTTTGCTGGCGGGGCGTTGAGGTCGACGACCCATTGCGGGGGCGGCGGCGGCGCAGACATGGCGGGGTACGTGAGGGTAGGCGGTTGGCAGGAAGGACTGGCAGCTGGCAGTGCGAGATGGTAGGGCGGGCAGCGGGCGTGGTCCGCCTGGTGTGGGCCGTGGGTGAGGTCGCAGCTGTCATCCGCGGTCAGGCTTGGCGCACGTGCGCTCCCCCGACGACCTCCGCAGACCGTCCCTGGGCTGGCCGCGTTCACCCTGACGGACCGCGAGCATCACCGCCGCAGCATCACCGCGAACCCCCGCCCGAGCCCTCCTACCACGCCCACCGGTGCAGTCGCGCGCCCCGCCTATCAGAGCCCCGTGCCGAATCGAAGACGCCCGCGGCGCTAAGCGACAGAGGGGAAAGCGACAGAGGGGAGTGTCTTGGGCGACGCAGCAAGGCACATGCGCAGCGGGCGGCACACTCGAGCAGCCACTGAGCCAGAACCCGTGACCTGCGAGTCCGGCAGCTGCGAGCCACCATGAGCCAGGGCGGGCAAGATGCGAAGCTCTTTGCGAGGGTACGTCCTCCCTCCGCGCCTCTACCATGGCCGCCGTCATGCTCATGTTCATGCCCCTCCCTGTTGACCCGCGCTCACCACTCGGCACTGCACAGGGCAAAGTCGCCGAGCTGCGACTCGAGCTCAACAGCGGCGGCAAGAAGGACAAGAGCCTCGCCGCGAAGAAGACGGCGCTGAAGAAGATCGTCGCCAACATGACCATGAGCAACAACGACATGGTTGCCCTGTTCCCCGACATTGTCGGCTGCATGCACCTGCCGAGTCTGGAGATCAAGAAGATGTGCTTCCTGTACCTGGTCAACTACGCCCGTATCAAGCCCGACATCGCCCTCAAGGCACTGCCCATCATCCAGGAGGACATGCACGACAACAACCCGCTGGTGCGCGCCCTGGCCCTGCGCACCATGTCGTACGTGCACGTGCGCGAGTACGTCGAGGCTACGGTGCCACACTTGAAGAACCTGCTGCGCGACTCGGACCCCTACGTGCGCAAGACAGCCGCCTTCTGCGTTGCGAAGCTGTACGACCACGACCGCCAGCTGGTCGAGGCCTCGGACCTGATCGACAAGCTGAACGGCATGCTGCGCGACGAGAACCCCACCGTCGTGTCCAGCGCCCTTGCCGGCTTGATGGACATTTGGGAGCGCAGCGAGAACATCAAGCTGACCATTGACTACGCGAGCGCCTCCAAGATCGTCTCCATTCTCGCCGACTGCTCTGAGTGGGGCCAGACGTACATCATGGAGGCCATGATGAACTATGTCCCCCAGGACTCGTCCGAGGCGGCACTACTTGCCGAGCGCATCTCGCCGCGCCTGTCGCACACCAACTCGGCCGTCGTGCTCACTTGCATTCGCGTCATCCTCTACCTGATGAACTACATCGCCGACCAGAAGGTCATTGCATCGCTGTGCAACAAGCTGTCGCCGCCGCTGGTCACACTCTTATCCAAGGGGCCTGAGATTCAGTATCTCGCCCTCCGCAACGCACTCCTCATCCTGCAGCGCCGGCCCGAAGTCTTGCGAAACGACATTCGCGTCTTCTTCTGCAAGTACAACGACCCTATCTACGTCAAGGTCACCAAGCTCGAGCTCATCTTCATGCTGGCGACAGAAAAGAACATCAAGGAGGTCTTGACAGAGCTTGCAGAGTGAGTCGCTTTCAATACTAGATTTGACCATACTAATGCCACTAGATACGCCACCGAAATCGATGTCGACTTCGTCCGCAAGTCAGTGCGCGCCATTGGCAAGCTCGCCATCAAGATCGCGCCCGCGGCACAGCAGTGCATCAGCACGCTGTTGTCTCTCGTCAGCACAAAAGTCTCCTACATCGTGCAGGAGGCAACAGTCGTCATCCGCAACATTTTCCGGAAATATCCAAACCAGTACGAATCCATCATCTCGACTCTGTGCGAGAACCTGGATTCGCTGGACGAGCCAGAAGCCAAAGCTGCTATGATCTGGGTCATCGGCCAGTACGCCGACCGTATTGAGGATTCTGACGTCCTCCTTGAAGACTTCCTCGACTCGTTTCAGGAAGAGACGCACGAAGTGCAGCTGGCGCTGCTCACAGCCACCGTCAAGCTGTTTATTCAACGCCCAACAAGAGGCTCAGCCCTCGTCCCTAAAGTCCTCAAATGGGCCACCGAAGAAACAGACAACCCCGACTTACGCGATCGAGGATACATGTACTGGCGCCTCCTCTCTTCCGACCCCGAGATAGCCAAACAAGTAGTCATGGGCGAAAAGCCCGCCATCACCGCCGAGGAATCCGAGAAACTCGACCCGGGCACCCTTGAGGAAATGTGCCTCAACATCGGCACCCTCGCCACCGTCTATCTCAAGCCCGTCAACCAGGTCTTTCGCACAGCGCGGCCCCGCAAAATTACCGACTCCCCCGCGCTCCAGCGCCACGAGCTCCCTACGTACAAAGCCGCGCAGTTGGCGCGCGAACGCGCCGACGCAGACCGCGTGGCGAATGGCAACGGTGCGGATTCCGCAAATGGGAACGGGAACGGGAATATGAACGCCGCCGTTTCAGACGCGGATCTGTATTTCGCGAGCGTCGGGCGCCAGAGCACGTTTGGCGGGTCGCCGATTGCGGAGGATCATGCGGGGATGGGCAGCGGGTGGGTTGTTAATCAGCACGCGCCGCAGTCCATGAGCATGGGGCCTGTGGGCGTGGACGGCACACAAGATTTGCTGTTGTGAGACGAGTCAGCTGTGAGCGTAATTTCTGGCCACAATTTAGCGTGTAGGTTGGCTAATGTAGGTGTATATATTATTCTTATAGACGTGTTGTATGTGCACTGTAACAAAACTTGAGAGATAATGTTATCATCAGTCAACTTTCGTCTCTCTCTGCAGTCGTGCGATGCTGGCACTCAGATACGTCCCCACGATTACGTGACGTCACATCGACACAGATGGCAGTCGCGATTGACTCCAGACACCCAAACCCAACCAATCTCTCAAACTCGCCCCCACTCACTCAACCGAACGCAAAACCCCAGACGCCACCTACCACCCGAGTCAACTACCGTGGCCTGTCACCACGCGCATCTCACGCTGCCAGCGATAAGCCATCGTCACCCTGCCGCGGCATCCTTCCGCCGCCTCTACTCTGCGGGACGATGTCTGCCGAAGGGTTACTACTGGCTTGCCGATCGTGCGCAGTATCTCTCCGACTGGGTGGTGAGGTCGGGTGAGGCACGTCTCCTTCCCGATGCGGGAATGTGGGGCGATAGCGGACGATAGCATTGCTGAACGTGGACATGCGCTGCTCATCAACCCCGGGGACTTTAAATAAGTTCGAGAGCTGCAATGGCTATCAAAGTCAAGCACAACCCAGGTCTCCAAGCGTGTACGTCACTATAGTGTAGCAAAGACGCCACTTCAGCGTAGCAAAGTCGCCATGGAGGCACGCGAGTCCAAAGAGCCAACCCAGGTCGACGAGAAGATGCCGGTGAAGAGCGATTACACGAACGCAGACAAGGCACTTGAGTTCCTCCGCTTCAATAAGGACGCCGAAGAAGGCACGGTCGTTACCATTGACGAAAAAGCACTGGTCAAGAGGATTGACTACATGATTGTGCCCATCATGTTCGCATGCTACTTTTTACAATACCTGGACAAGTCGCTTCGTGTGTTTTCCAGCCTATTGTGTGCTTGTTTAATCACTGATGAAGACAGTGAACTTTGCCGCAGTAATGGGAATCCGAGAAGACGCCAACCTAACGACGGAGCAGTATGGTACTTTGTCTTGGCTGTTCTATCTCGCGTTTCTGATCTTCGAGATCCCGCACGCGTATCTCATGCAACGACTCCCCGTGGCTAAGTATCTCGGTGGTTGCGTGTGCGCATGGGGCACTGTCGGTATGTTCATCCCGCGACTTAGTCTGACCTCGTTCACTGACACCGAACAGTCACGTGCACAGCCGCGTGCGATTCTTATGCCTCTCTTGCCGTTTGCCGCTTCCTTCTCGGTGCATTCGAATCTGCCATAAGCCCTTCGCTCATCCTTGTCACGTCGATGTGGTACAAGCGTGACGAGCAGCCGAAGCGCATTGGGTTCTGGTACCTCGGCGTCGGCGTCGCAGTCATGGTCGGCTCGCTCATATCGTATGGTTTCCAGCACTACGATGGCGACAAGTTCAACAACTGGCAGATTATGTACCTCGTTGTGGGTCTGATCACCATCTCTGCCGGCATCGTCGTCATCCTCTTTCTTCCCGACAATCCAATGTCGAGCAGACTAACACATGATGAGAAGATCTTGGCAGTGTCGCGTCTTCGTGAGAACAATACCGGTATCGAAAACAAGATTTTCAAGGCATACCAGTTCCGCGAGGCCCTCACCGACCCTCAGGTCTGGCTTCTAGCTTTCATCACAACTGCAGCTAGCGTCCCCAATGGTGCTGTGTCATCTTTCCAAAGCGTGATTATCTCCGGTTTCGGCTTTTCAAACAAGCAAACCGCACTTATCCAAATCTCTGGCGGCCTGATCACCGTAGTCAGCACTCTCATCGGCACCTACGTCGCCGGTCGCTACAATTGCCGCGGTGCTATGCTGGCCACTTGGGCCGCGCTCGGCGGCATCGTAGGCGGCGGCATGATCGCCTTCATCCCTGCGACCAACCAAGCGGGTAGACTGGCAGGCAACTACCTCACTAACATGACCGGCTCGTTCTTGCCCCTCGCCTACGCCTTCGCCGCATGCAACTTTGCTGTAAGCTCTACTTTGCTGGAAAATCCTGCGCATAAACTGACCAGCCCCAGGGCCACACCAAAAAAGTCACCATGAATGCCATCCTGCTCATGTCATTCTGCCTCGGCAACATCCTTGGGCCTCTCACCTTCCGTAATGCGGACGCGCCTTCCTACACGCCTGCCAAGATCACCATTGTAGCGGTCGAGGCAGCGGTGTTGTGCGGTGTTGCGGTGTTGCTATTGTACTACCGCACTGAGAATCGAAGGCGGGATAAGGTAGGTGCAGGTAGCCAGGGGAGTGTGGATGGGTTTGGCGACTTGACGGACCGGGAGAACAAGGAGTTGCGGTACAAGTTCTAGAAGACTGCGGACAAATTGCTGCACACCTGAAAGTCACTTTGTATATTACTATTAGCGTTACTACATACTTATAGATTACTGAACAGCCTTGCCACTGTCGTGTCCACACTATGCTGAGGGGATGCCCCTTCAATGCAGCTCGGCATAGTCTGAGAAGATTTGCATAAGAGCTCTTATACTCCGTATGATCACTAACGCGTAGGCGCAAAAGCCAAGGATTGGGGTAGTACCTACAATCAAAAGGCCCAAACCACTGCTCCCCAAAGCAGCTTCTGTGGAGCCCATAACCGCACTAAAACCTCGCAGAGCCCCAGTCACGCAAAGCAGTAGTATAGCACAGAACATGTAGTATTTAAGTGCTAACTACTAGCCATTGTATCATCTCCAAGCCGTTCCCTCGTTGAGTGGTTGCCTACAGGCGGGACCAGTGGTACTGCTTGTAGTGGCCTCGAGCATCCATGTGCTGGTTGGCGGACAACTGCGTATGGAAGCTTTTGTCACAAGTGTTGCAGTCAAACTGAGGCCCCCAGTGCTCTGTGTCGTCCATGTGCT
This sequence comes from Boeremia lycopersici, assembly GCA_022609225.1. Classification (NCBI taxonomy): domain Eukaryota; kingdom Fungi; phylum Ascomycota; class Dothideomycetes; order Pleosporales; family Didymellaceae; genus Boeremia; species Boeremia lycopersici. Next base: position 8,683 of record JAGKPY010000221.1, on the reverse strand, counting down.
GATCGGCAGCTGACTGGGTGTGGAAGCTCTTGTTGCAGGTGTCGCATTCGTGCTTAGGTGCCCAGTGCTCTGTGTCGTCCATGTGCTGATCGGCGGCTGACTGGGTACGGAAGTTCCTATCACACGTCTCGCATTCGTACTGAGGTTCCCAGTGACTTTTATCATCCATGTGTTGATTGGCAGCCACCTGAGTATGGAAGCTCTTGTTGCAGGTATCGCAATCGAATTGAGGCGCTCGGTGCCCCTTGTCATCCATATGCTGATGCGCCGAGCCTTGAGTGTGGAACTCTCGGTCGCATGTGTCGCATTCGTATCGTGGACCCCAGTGGTCAAGGGCGTTCATATGCTGTGTTGCAGCTTGCGGGCTGTCAAACTCGCGATCGCATGTTTCACACTCATCACACATGTTGAGTTCGTCCTTTCAGGGTCGATGCGTTAAAGATGGGGTGTAATCAAAAACGGCAAACTCATAGGTCCATAAGCATGATGAAGGTTGTTCGACAGGGCGGGACAGAAGCATAAATATGGCTGCCTCATCACTGTGCCACAACAAGTGCGGGGTACGGGGCTGAGTGTGTAACACCCTGCTGTGGTTGAGAGAGAATAACCGCAGTGCCTTTGGATGCAAACAGACTGAAGGTCGCCAATCACATATCTATCCTGTGGTCTGAGCGCGTAAGTTGTCTGTAGGTTTGGGGTTCCATCCGCTGGAGGATGTTGCAGATTACAATCTATTGGGATCCTTATATTTGCAGCGTAGGAGATAACCGTGTCTGTTTGGAGCATGTCGTCATAGTTATTGCGATGTTCTAGATCTTCTAGGGTCTAGGCTAATCTAAGTAGGGCCCTAAGCAACCTAGGTAGGGACGTTTAAGTCATTAGCAATTGACATTCCTTCTTTGATTACTTGACATCGACTATGCAAGATTCATCTATGTGATAAACCTTGAAAAGAGCGTCGCTCGTCTGCTCAACGTTCATCTTGTCAATCTCTTTCTGCATGCGAGCTCTGCTGCTTACAACCCTCTTCGCGACGGCAGCCCATTCCAAGGCGGTCTCGCCCGTAGTTTCCCTGGCAGCAGCATCAACCATAACAGGAAGCAGCTTGCCATCGTTGTTCCTGATAACACCACCGACAATAACGGTCTCGATGTCGGCAGGGGTAGAGTGAAGTATCACAGCAGCGACGGGGTCATGTTGAGCCGCAGCAACCATGCTTGGACTCAAAGCATCAAAGATAACAAGATCAGCCTTGTACCCTTCAGCAATGCGACCGATATCTTTGCTCATGTTCACAGCTTCGGCGCCCTGGATCGTGGCCAGGTTGAAGGCTGCCTCGACACTCAGATTCTCAGGGACCGTGCGCGGTATCTTGCCCTGCTTCAAATGATGCTCGCCGAACGTGTTCCTGGCATTCTGCAAACCAAGCCTTGCTTCCCCGATGATGGATCCAGAAGTGATCCTGTGGCAGTCGACGCCCAGACTTGCATTGCCCTGTAAACCAACTGAGTCGCCACTCACGCCTCCATCAATGAACGACGAATCGAAACAATAGGATCGGCCCATCGCCATCTGGAGCTCTGAGCTAGGGGTGGAGCTGATATGAGCACCGGCTGCCTTGATGGATTCGGCGTCAGCGGACTTGATCTCGCCGCCGTGAGAGATGATGATGCTCTCATCAAGAAGATCCAGGGACTTGAGGCTCTGAACAACGTTACCCAGGCTGATCGAGCCATGGGCAGTTATAGTTGTGACTCCCCTACTCTTCACTTGTACAAAGATTCCCTTGATGAAGTCGGGCGGCAAGAAAAACAGGTCGAATGCGAAACCTAGGGTAGCACGCCCTGCTCCGAAACGGACCCTCGCTGGCGAGGTCGTCAAAGGTCCGCATCACCCAGTCCTCGAAAGGGTTGGATGGAACGACAACGGGCTGATTTCTTTCACGCGCATGATGGGTGTGTAACAGAAGACTGATCGTATCCCCGAGGACGCAGTGGCGGCAATTGCAAGCCTTGCGTGCTCGGGCGAGCAGGTGACGTGTGCGTGGTCGACGACAGTAGTCGTGCCCGCCGCGAGGCCCTCGAGCATGCCGGCAAGCTGCCCGTAGAAAACGTCTTCTGGCGTGAACTGGAAAGACCGCAGATTCCCTTCGAGAATCAACGATACGTAGGAACAAACGTGTTTTCGTGATACTGACCAGTGACCATGTACTCTAACAACTGCTCGTTCGCGTGGCGGCCTTTCAGTTGCGTTTGCCAACCATCATCGTGGGTATCGATGAAACCAGGGCTGATGACCTTATCAGTGCAGTCGACTACTTCAGTGCCATTGGCTGTTTTGAGCTGAGCTCCAATGCGTGTGATGATCCCATTTTCAATTTGGATGTCTGTCTGAGTTGGAACTACGTGGTTCTCGGCATCGTGTATAAGCACAACACCGTTCCTCAGCAGCATGCTTGTAGTTTGCGAGTCTGACATTCCGTTCTTTATGCGACGGTACAGCCTGTCGTAAATTCTTCGTATAGGTGCTCTTCTGCACGTGATCAGATTAACTCCTACATACGATAAGCCTACGTCCGGTAGATGAAACCCATACCGTGTGCATAGCTGAGTAGATTTGCGGGAACCTTACACTCTGAATTGAGTCAAGGAAGTCGCTGGTCAGCCTTTATGTATAGTCTGACTGTATCTCAACATGCCGACTATTTAAGGCTCCGGACTCGGTCTTTGCCGTCTGATCTCACGGCAGCCAAATCGCGCGAGACCGAGCACGATGATGTATGCGGGGTGATATCGTCACAGCATAATAACCATCAAACAGGTGTCTGAGAGAAGGGCATCCGTAAGCAGAGTGCTCAACCCATATTCCCGCAGCTTTGCACCAGTGTAAGTACACGATTGCGATGGCTCAAGTCGCCATGGGAGACCTTTTACACTTTTGTGGGCAATTCACACAGAACTGCACCTAGCTAAATAGGTTGCGGTGCACTACATTATCGTCGAGTGAAGATATGTAAGAAAAATCGGCTGTGTCAAAGTGTGGTGACGTAGCCGCCAAGTGTGTGGAGATCGCGAAAAAGCGGGGTTCATCGTCCACACGATGCCGCCCATCAGTTGGCGCAGCAACTTCACCGCGCCACCATCGACGTATGCACTGCCCCGGGACGCTCGTTCGTGCTGCGCACCGCGCGCTACTTGTGGCACAGATGCTTTGCCTAACGACGATTCTTCATGACGGACCTTTCAGCATCGCGCATTCCCGTTAATTGCCTGCGATAATTGCAAGCTCACATCACGCTCACCGCGTTCACCACGATGTCCTTCCAAAGCGCTATGTATATGCAGGATAAACTCACGCTCGGTTCAGTCCGCATGCGGCGTCTATTCGTGACACGTGGTCACTACAGGTAGGGTAGAGCTTGCAAGGATTCAGGATACAGGCTAGGTAGGGTTAGAGTATATTGTTTAATATACTAAGCATCTATCTTTAAAATATAAAGACCTTACCTAACCTTTACTTATTTAGCAGCTACTTAGTATATATAGAGTCTAGAGATAGAGATTAGTCTATATAGATCTATAAATAATAATAGAAGTCTAGAACTATTATAGTTATAGTATATTCTAAATACCTAAAACTAAAGATAATTAATTCTATAGTAGAGAGAGATTATAAAAAGCTCTTTAATAGTGTAGCAAGGTTCTATTAAACTATAAATATTAGCCTAACTAGATACTAATTTCTAGTAATAGAGTAATACTTGTATAGAATATAAATCTTAAAGAAAGAAGAAGTCTAAAGAATAAAGAGATAAGTAATGCAAACTACTAAGCTATGCGGATCCTAACATGTCTTGTTATATTCTAGCGTAGCGCTAAGCATCCGTGCCTCCCGCTTTAGCCCTGGATGCCCTGTCAGCCCCCTTTACTTGACATGAATCGAAATTGGCCCGATAAAATATGCTAGTAGTCCCACATACAAGTCTAGACAGGATCTCTTGCCCTGCGTATACGCGTGTTCGGGGTCGTTTACAGCTTACTTGGGCAAGGCCAACGCCGTATTCATTCACGGCTTTTTCGTTTGCTTTGCTCTTCCGTAGTGCGCCGACAACTCAGCCTACTCACACGTGACATTCTGGCAAGTCAAACAAAATTAATATAAATTGACGTAGAATGATCAGCACGCTTCGCCTGGCGAACAACCCCAGTGGTCAGGCTACAGCAAGGCGCTGATGCTTCGGTTCCCGCACGCAAGATCTTCCGGCTCCTAGACCTTACTCGCAAATTGAACTGTTATTCTCATACGCAACGGTTATCCCAGTTTCTCCAAGCAAGGTGGCCGAGACAATGTCAGGCATACAATCAGTTCAGACGGTCGCACAACCGTCATCTCCGCTACAGTCGCACAGCAAGCCGCTTATGAGACATGACGAGGACATCCGGTGTATCACATCCACTGCACTGTTCTTCTCCGTCTTCGTCATCACTTGGCAAACCTTTACATCGCCATTTGCAGGCGGCCTACTTTCGTTTGTAGCATGGCTCTCGCTATTCCAGCTATCCTTCATGGGTGCCGTCACGACGCATAATGCTATTCACTTGCCCATCTTTTGGAACAAGAACTATAACAAGTTCTACCAGATTTGTTTGTCTCTACAGTATGGTGGCGCTGTGTCCATCTTTATACCGGGCCATAATTTGTCTCACCACAAGTATCCTCAACAAGCAAGAGACGTTAGTAAGTGCCTCACTTCTGCTTCTTTCGGTCATGGTTGCCTTGCTGGTTCAGCAGTCATGCATTGCGAACGACAGCATCAAAGACTCAATTCTCCACGCCTTCCACAGCGCTAATGTTCTTTTCTATCAAACAGTGCGTACTACCAAAGTTCGATATAGCTGGAACCTCCTGAACGGCATACTCTTCTTTTGGCACGTCGTTCTGTCGGGAAACAAAGATGACAAGCTGTATTTTGAAGCTCAAGCTCGTCTCAATCGACCCATTGTAAAGCAGCGCCAGCTTGAAGAGGTCGCTGTTTGGACCGCCACAGCCGTGCTTCTGCTACTCGATTGGCGTCGATGGATCTGGTATGCCCTGCTCCCACAATTTTACGCCAAATACTGCATCCTCTCGTTGAATTTCCTCCAACACGACGGCTGCGATATGAGCTCCAAATTTAACTTTGCGCGCAATTTTACCGGCCAGACGCTCAATTATCTGTGCTTCAACAACGGATATCACACCGTTCATCATTTGCACCCCGGGCTGCACTGGTCCATCTTGCCGCAGAAGCATCAGGAGCTCATTGCACCACATATCGCGCCCAGCCTGGAGAGCTCGAACATACTGCTTTACATGTGGCATACCTTCATTTACCCAGGTGTTCGGCTGAACTACAAGGGCCATCCGCTCTTGATTACCAAGGAGGAGAATGAGATGCCGGACGAACCATGGTTCTACAACGAGACAGAAACCTACTCGAAGACCAAAGAGTACCTTGCCCATGGTATGGGATGATCAAGGCCTAGAAGAGCACGGGGTCTGAATAGGTATTACTAGCATGTCGTCATTCAGATCATGCAGTTGGAAATAAATCATAAAGAGCCCTTCTGCCATCATGGCACCCAGCTACATGTTGTCAACCGTCTCTTCGCGCGCGAAACAAAAGGCCCTAGCCTACCGATTAACAGACCTCATGCACATCGAAGTTGGCAAAGCCGCAAGGCTCCCAGATGCAACTTGATCCTTCCCCAAACCCCCCAATTCAAGCTCCACACCCGCCCATAAGATCGCCGCCGCCGAACTTCAATTGCAGTAGGAGATGACCACCCATTTGTCCTACCACGACACGATTCTAAACTCTAAGAGACAGATGACAGGGCTGAGTCATCCGCCAGGGTCGTTGCAGCTACCAGGTCCCAATGACTGGCGTCTGACAAGGAAGAAGAGAAAGATAAAGACAAAGATGAAGAAGGTGGAGCAGCATTCCCAGACGCAGCCTCAGTCTCTGCGTCCACATACACCCCAACTCCGCGCAGTGATTTCACCCAGCGTACACAACCGCCCTTGTTTGCGCAGCTATACTTGCAGCTGCTGAGGCTGTGTCTCACTCGCTTAAGTTTGCGGCGAGTGGAGAAGCCAAACTAGCCCACCCTCAACGACCGACTAGCCGGAACGCACCTTACAACCCCACAGTTTGTCTGCACCAGCTGCGAAGCCTACATCCATTTTGCAGTGGCAAGGAGACCGCTGAATGAGAGGTACCGACCGGGGAAGACCTCTCAGGTGGTGCTGGACGAGGGGAAGGCAGAGGTACAGGCAAGCGAGAATGCTAATGGACACTAGAACAGAAGTAACCCAACCCTTGGCTAGCATTTGATAGACGAAGATTCTCCGTCACTACTCCTTTCGGCTTCAAACAGCATGTAATCCTACATTGAAGCACTGACCTTGCTCGCGACTTTCTCATATCTTCAATATGAACGCTGTGTTGTGCTGAGCGTCTGGTGGGAAGAGGGACCCTGCTCTACACACACATCGGCCCCCTGGACTCCAGCCGTAAGCAATATGAGATCTGGTTGGAGTATTGGGTCGCCATAATGATTTCCAAAGGTGGGAGGAGCGGACGGGGCTTCTCTAGAGCTTCGAACGTGCTGTTGTAGGCCAGCAGGCTGTGGTCTGCGGTACCAAAGGCCTAGCCGAAAGCATCAGTCCATGGTGGTGCAAGCTATACGATTTCACATTCTGTGATCATTACTTTAACAACCTACCTTTCCTAGCGAAATGCTAGATATACATGCAGACTGGTGATACTACAAGTTGGGCTCATTTGGTCTATTGTGCTACTATACATGCAGCTTTTTAGATAACACAGTCATAATTGTTCACATAATCAGAACTAGGTTGACTTGAAAGATTATTCTTCGTCATGGCCTCCAGAAGAAGGCGAGATCTCAGCGTCTACCCATTGCCGTATTGCGGCCGCCATGCCCCTGCTCCTTGGGCCGTGTTGTTCTCCTCGGATAGCGCATCCACGTGAAGTGACGAAGTCCTCTTAGGGACATAATTAATTATTTGCAAGAAGTCGCTAGATACTTCCTAAATTAATTTATTGCTGAGGTAACTACTAAGCTGCTTGATCTAGTCTCCGTACCCGCGGTTCTTGCTATAGATTATCTTCTAACTGCTTAACACTAGTAATTACACAGCCTTATTACCTATAGCATAGTTATTAATAACACTTATATTGTCTCTTAAGTAATAATTTGCTTAAACGCAAATATCTCTATATATATAGGTAGTTACCTATTCTTTATATAATCTTATAAGATATCTTATATCCTCTAAGGTTATTATTATACCTAAGTTAGATATTATTTAATCTAGAACAACCTATATATAGATTTCTAACTTTATAGTTATTTATTCTATACTAGCTCTATATTCCTCTATACTATTACCTATAATATTTTTAGGAATACTTTCTAGGCCTTAGAAACCCTTTACTAATAGAAGTTAGCTTATTAATAAGTTTAGTAAACTAAGTATAGATTAAAAGACACTTTAAGATTTTTAAGCACTTATTATTTATACTCTAGAGTTCTTTTAATATAGATCTTAATGTAGTGTAGTTATAGAGGAAACAAGAAGCTAAGAGTATATTTAGGTAATTAATATATTTAGACTACTAACCTCTACTAAGATTAGATAGGACAAACTTATATATAGAGCTATTAGAACATATATCCTCCAGCTCCTAGGAGCGGCTCGGCTATAGGTTACGTGATCCTATAGAGGGCTGAGCCGCTTAGTAGAGCGTTACAAGAGATCTTATAACGCTCCTAACTATGTACCTGTGCTGCTCTGCCGCGACACTTTACTATAGATTTCTAGCAGCTTACTACTAATACTAACTAGAATAATAGTATACTTATAACTATATTTAGATAAGGCCTAAAGCTAAAGATTAAGGAAGAGCTAATATACACTAGTACTAGCACTAAAACCTTCTCTAAACTAGTTAATACTATAATTAATATTAATATTAAGCTATATAAGGTATAGATAGAGTTAAGAGATAATTCTTATATATAGGTTACTAACTTAATACTATAACTATTATAGAATCCCTAAAGAAATAATATCTAATAAGAATTATATAGTAGATACTACTAACCTAATATATTATAATAAGTCTATACTAAATTAATATTAAGTACTATAGTATAGAAGCTATAGACCTCTTTAATATTAATAAGGGACTAAAGTAGTAGAATAAGAAACTAGGTAGTTAAGAACCTAATAAGCCTTTACTAACTTATTATAGCTATAGTAAGATAGGCTATTTTACTAGAAACTATTATAGCAAGAATAAGCGTATATAACAGCTTAATATAATAACTAGTAAAATTAAGTTTACTAATACTAGTAAATAAGAAGTTATAAGTAAAGATATAGAATATCTTATAATAGATCTAGTAATAGACTCTAGAATAGATAACAAATATATAAAACTTAACAAGAACTAATAAAGAATCTAAAGTAGAGTACTTACTCTCTACTAATAGTTAGAAGAAGTATATAAAAAATATAAAGAATCCTCTTAATACTAAAATAAGTATAACTAAATACTTTAGGTTCTAGACTAATAACTAGAGGCTAAGTACTAGGCTAATAAACTATAATA
>JAGKPY010000220.1:0-19693 GCA_022609225.1 Boeremia lycopersici | reverse complement strand
GTAGATAATAATTAAAGCATGCCTTAGATATTAATAAAAGGATCTATACTCTTAGGTAGTATATTACCTAAGTTAGTAGCTATATTAAGTATATACTCTATATCCTTAAATGTCTACTTATCTAGTAGGAACCTTAATAGTTAGCTATTTAGCAGTTAGAAGAGGACTATTATAATAACTATTACAGATATACTGTTTTTTAATTAGTATAAAGTTGTAGTATAGACTAGGCAGAGGCAGGGCGCTTATATCTCTTGCTAGTTTAATCTTGCTTCTAGAAAAGGCACTAAAGAACTAGCACTAATAGATTATTACTATTATGTTTTGCTCTATAGTAGTAAACAGACGCTAGAAGGGGAGGACTAGCAGCTTAGATTGCAGGTTAATATATAGTTTAGCTGTAGGATTAACCTTAAGGTAGTAATAATAGGTAGCATAGAGCTAGCTATACTATATCTCTTATTAGTTATTATATAATATAAGACAACGTGATTGCTAGTATATACACGTGATTTTAGTCTAAAGACACTCTAAATATTATTATAGAACTCTATAGAGCCTAGAAGAACATATTTAAAGAGAGCCTATATAGAGGTAATAGTTAGGTAATAGTCTAGTAAGGGTTAAGAGTAAGACTTACCTACAGCATCCTCTTGTTTATCTTGTAGATAAAGGCCTTCTATATATAGTAAGACAAGAAATAAATTATTTTAGTAATTAAGAATAATGTCTTTGCCTACTTAGCCTGTATAATATACTACATCTTTAGAGTATAGAAAGTTATAAGTGTAAGTATGTCTTATTAAGCTTCTTTCTTATTAATAGCCTCTATATCTAGGTCTATATAATCCCTAGGTGCACTACTATAGATAATAATAAAGCTAGGCATTACATATATAAGTAATTAAGACAGAAAAGCTAGTATTATAGTTAGTATTAGAGTAGTAGCTAGTAGTATAAGGTGATTAGGGAGCTAATATATAACAGCCTAGGGCTTGTATAGCAAGTTATTAGCTAGAATATCTAACGCGTTTAGGTCCTAAATATATATAAGGCTAGTCTAATATATGCCCTTAGCAAGTCTATATATATTAGTACTATTATAAAGACTATTATAGTAATAAATATATAAGACCTAGGTTAATACGTTGTTAGACTAAGCTTAGAGGTTCTTTACTAAGATATTATAGGCAGCTATATTAGTAGTAGCTTCTAGCAAAGCCTTTATAGTAGGGTCTTTAAAAAAGACTCTATTCTAGAAATAGGAGTTTATAACATTATTATTATTTTTATCCTTGCTCTAGAATTATGCTTCTCTAGTCTTATTCTTATTTACCTTTTAGTTCTTTAAAGTATACTTATTAGTAGAGTATTTGCCCTTAGTCTTATATTACTTTAGTGCTAGAGTGTCTACTATAGTAGTATAATAGTTAGTATAATAGTTTGTAATAGGCTAGCGCTGTATAGTAGTTATAGTGTAGTTAGTGTAAGAGTCTTAGTAGTAAGCTTAAGAATAAGATAAGTAGGCTAAAGTCTATAGCTAGTAGCTGCTGCCTAAGTGCACTAATATTACGCGTAAGAGGTAAAAGAACATATTTTCTTATTTTTAACATAATTATACTTAAGTTTAACATTTCTTAGCAGGTTTAGTATACTAGTAAAGAACTACTAAACAGACTATTACTCTAACTACTACTTCCTAAGAAACTATATAGTATTGCCTATTTACCTATCTAAGAGTAAAAATCTCTAATACCTTTACTATTTATAGTGCAAATTTACTCTATCTTTTAAAGTATACTATAGAACAGTATAAGTCTTATAAAATAGAGTAAAGTTAACCTGCTAGTTTAGAAACAACTAATAGACTGTTACTCTAACTATTATATGTAGAGAATAAGTGCAATATTAATATTTTTAGGTACTTACTATAGGTAGGTAAGTATAGAGTCTATAACTTTACTCTTACCTTTACTACACTAGCTATAGATATATTAATGCTAACTTTTAAACTTGTCTTATAACCTTAACTACTATAACTGCTACAACTACAGTATAATGCTTTCTTTGCCTATACACCTGCTGCTGCTATACGCCTCCTACTATAGTATGCCTGCTGCTATAGCTCCCTATAAAAATACTATAAAAGGTAGCCTACCTTCTACTAGAAAGACTATGCCTAGTAATACAAGGAGTAGTAATAGTCCCTATAATAGTCCTTTACAATTATATGCTAATCCTAGATAGTCCTAACTAGCAACTATACTTCTACTAGAGGTAGCTCTAATAACCTATACTTAGCTAGGAAGATAGCACGCAAAACACCTACAAATGTAATAAGCAAGATAAAGGCCTTCTCTACTCTAAAGTGCTCTAAGATCTTATATACTTATAAGAAGCTAAGAGTGCTAATATATTATAGTATATTAAAAGTGTATAGCTTAGCTAAATATAGAGGGTATACCTAGAAGCAATTAGCTAGAAGTAAGTAATATAGGTATTGCCTATTTAAGACTATTACTAAACTATTATAAGAACAGCTCTACTAGAGATTAGGCATTATTAAAAGACTACTAGCACCCTATTACTACTATCTCCTTTCTACTACTTAATTTAAGAGGTAGGTAATAAGCTTTCTTTATAGCTAGACCTCTAGTAGTAGGCTTAAGCCCTTAATATGCTATAAGAGGGAGCTAAGGACTTCCTTACCTAGGTCCTAAGTAGTATATATTTACTTATAATAGTCTATAATTATCTAATACTTTCTAGCTACTAACCTCTATGCTATATATGCTAAATACATTATAATTATGCCTAGTAATATACACCTTACTACTAAGTGTATATCTATCCTTAGTAGTTAGCTATAGGTTATTAGGACCTAGGACATAAAGGTTAAGAACTATAGAAGTATAGCAGCTTCTATTAACTAATAACACTACTATTAGGCTAAGTAGAACGCTAAGAAGAAGAAGAATAAAGAGAGGCAGCGTGCTATAGAAGAAGATAATAATAGTAACACCCCCTATAATAGTAATAATAAGGATACTAGCATCTATATACTAGATAATAGTAAGGGTAATAATAGTAACTAGGAGACTACTACTAACTTTAATAAGACTATTACGCTAACTATTATAGATAGTAGTTCTAGTTTATCTTTATCTATATTAAGTGCAGCTATAATTCTTAACTAATAAATAAGTAACCTAGCTAACTAATTATAACTTAGAAGTAACCTAGGTATTTTATCCTTAACACTTTCTAGTTAGGACCTCCTATTTATAGTAGGTATTATATTAGGTCTCTTAGCTCCCCCTACTTATAGGATAACGTAAGGCATAACTTCTAAGGACAGCCTAAGGCGTATTAAACCTACACTATTGCTATAGGCTCTAGATTAATTTAGTAGTAGGAAGTAACTAGCTACTCTACTAGAAAAGAGGCTTAAGTTTCTAGGCAGCTTTTTAGCTTATAAGTAGGTGTTAGATAATAGAGGCTTACTACTAGTTTGCCTATTCCTAGAAATAGATAATATAGTGTAATAGTTAGTAATAGTTAGGAGGTTAGTAATAATTAGGAGTTTAGTATAGCAATTTTACTATCTATAAATCTAGCAAATTAATTCTACTCTTTATTGTGTAATTTATAGTTTGTATGCAACGTGGTTATTATTGTGTTATTTTGGTTTTTGGTTTTTGGAGTTTTGGTTTTTGGTTTTTGGTTTTGGCCCCCTGACCATAATGGTCACCCGTACTTGGAGCTTCTGCAGCTTCCGATTGATCTTATTTATGTACTCCTGGCGCTCACATCAGCAATCTATAAAGCACATCTGTGTAGTGACTGCATCTCCTCTACACCTCCTTTGTCGCTACCACGCTCAGGTGGCATTGTTTCAATTGTGTCTACCGTTAAGGACAGACTCTATCAGCTAACTATGTATAGCTTCCATCAGAGATTAAACTGTGTGTCTGAGCAAAGTTTGGTAACGTAGCATGATCGTTCCATCCTGCATTATGTATGTCCTGAGGGAGAACAGATGCCTATACGGTAGGCTTCTGGATCCATGTCGCAGAGCATCATATTCCATGCAGATCGAAGTCATATCATACTTGCTTTTCTGCAAACACCTCGCTCGGAGGAGCGACAGGCTCTTCGTGTGCCTCGGGTTTCGCTACACCTTTTCTGCGTAGGACTCCGGCGTTCCAAGCGTACCTCATCTGCGCTGTAACACTCGGGGCCTGAGGTATACCTCCGAGCTTGTACAACTGGGGCTTTGCAAGTCCCTTGCGGCGGAGAACGTAAGTCTTTGCCCACCAAGGCAAGTTCTTAGTAGCCTGGTACCTCATATGAGTACGCGTCGGCACAGCGAATATGTAATCGAGTTCCTCAAGTGTTCTTTGCTTACTGTTAAGATGGTCAGTATGCTCTTCGCGTCACAGTAACATCCTTTATTCAACTTACGTCTCCGGCATCCACAGGAAGCTACGAAACGATTAGTAACGATCCACACATTCTTGGGAAGAACTTACATCATCACCAAAGCAACAATGTTCAGGCCGGCGTAGAAGCCGAACACTCCCTGTGGCCTCATGACCCTTAACATACGCGGAAGCGTAAGTGACAGGACCGCTGCCCAAAAGTTGTTGGTAGCCACCGCCCACGACATACCGACCTCTCGATGCGACAGTGGAAAGACCTAGCCGTATGAGAAGAGTGGTTCAAAAGTCAATGACAAACAATATACCTCAGCTGAGTACGTGAATGGAACCGGGCCCTCTCCTGGAGAATCTTGTCATAGTCAGCCATTGCTCCTCGACCACGCGGGATATCACCACTTACAGAAAGCACCAAAGAGGTACACGAAGAAGGCGATAAGTCCAAGATGTGCGTCGTTCTCCCTAGGTATGTAGTAGCACATACCAGCAGCCAGCAGCGTCCAGAACATGTTTGGGAATGTGAAAAGTAATAGACCGCGACGACCAAAAGTATCTATCGTCCAAACTGCCGGCCAAGCGAATAGGAAATTGACAAGTCCGAATCCGAAAGAAGCAATCAGGGCCTCCTTCTCAGTCGCCCCACCTTCTTTGAAAATGGTGGACGAATAGAAAGCGATGATGTTGACTTCACACAGTCAGTGTCGAGTGTTGAGTTTGGAGGCATCAATACTTACTTCCACACATCTGCTGGCCTATCATGACAATTCCTGATGCCTGGGTCGCACGACGAACCCTCGGGAGTGTGAAAAGCTCTACGAAGCGCTTGAAGAAGTTGCTCTTTGGGTTGAGAGCGGCTTCGCGGACCAGTACCTCTTCCTGTGCGAGCAATGCATGGGTGTAATAAAGATCGCGAGCGGCTTGAAGTGGAGTGTTGCGAAGACGTAGAAATGATCCATGAGTTGCTTTCGCAGCTCCCATCTGCGGTGCACTCGGGGCCTGAATCTGGGATGCCGAACGATTGAGCGAAAGTCAAGTTGGCTCCATTTGATCCAGTCTGGTCCCAACTAAGGAAAGTCAGCTAAATAGAAAAGAGAATGTCATGACACTGGCTTACCCTTGGATAGCTGCAGCGATGGAGTTGAGGATGATGGTGTAGTATAGTATCTTAGGAAGTTTAAAGCGGTGCGTAATCTCCTCACGCAGAGCAGTTCGATCGCCATCGTCGAGTCCTTCGATTTCCTCAAATATCGCTGGCGACTGCGCGACCAAAGCACCCTTTGCAAGGAGCGGCTCGATATCTTCCAAATGGTGCTCTTTGGCGAAAAGAGACACATCCGAAAGAAGTTCAGCTTTTGGTACACCAACAAGAGGATTGCGAACCCTGTATGGATTAATTGTCTGATGTGAAACAGATGATTCGATGACTTACTCTCCCTCGGTGTTGGCGGTCAACTTGCTGATGCATTCTTTACGCCTCTGCTCATTATCAAACAAAGAGCTGCGACGCTCGTGGTGTCCAGCATCAGACTGTCTGGGGCCATTCAGTAGTGGAAACAAGCCAAGTCGAGATATGTGCAAGAGTTTACCTGATCTTAGTGTCTTCCGGATCCGACATAGTCAATCTTTGGGTTGAAGTTCACGTTCTGGTAGTTTCAAGGCAATTTGAATCAGGCTTTGAGTGAAAGCAATATTTATGAGCTTTGCGGGGAGCGTGGGCTTGGGCCAGGCTGCTGCATGGACACAGACAAACTCGTCGCACAAGCTGGAAGTCTGCCTTTGCCAGGGCTTTTCCCGTCTTGGCCTGCGATCTGACTCTCTTCATACGACTTTGATCACACGATACAAGTAGAACGGCCAGTCAAATGGAGCGATCGTACCAGGATCAGCACCTTATTCTCCATCTAGATTGATGTCGTTGGTGGCGCGACCTCTCGACTGCGCCAACATGCTGCCTCAGCGGAGATTTGTGAGCACAAATAGCCCTCTGTCTTGGTCCTCTTGGCCAGTAATGAAGGCCAAGCTGCTCTACGCAGCTCTACACAAGACGGATGATTGTAAGGCGCTACTCTGCTCAAGAGACTCTCTAAACTTTGAAAAGAAGAACTGTAGCGACCTTAGGTCTCTGTGACACTCTGAACAGTAGAAAATGCATTCGAGCGGAAGACTAGTTCTTGAATTGTGCCAAGTCTGCCTTGCGCCTCCACGACCAGATTGGCTTGCCCAGATCAGAGATTCATTGGGGTTGACGTGGAGCGATGGACCAGGGCCAAGCTTGCATCAGCAGTGCAACACCATCGCCTACGCATGAAGCGTCAGATCGCGTTATATTCTTCACCGGTATCAGTTTTGACAATCGTTATGCGTGAGCATTCTTCGTGTAACACACAACCGGTCAACATGCGCATCAGGCACTTATACTACCTCGTTCCACCTAACCAGCCCGAACAAGCAGCGCCGGACTCTGATTAAGATGTGTAAGATAGCACCGACTGAAGGCTTTGCAGGTTCAAGCCCAGCTTGCCCCCGCATTCCAAGACGTTACTCGCTTGGCCGTGCACGTGGCGCTAACCCACGAGCGGTTGGCGTACATCGTTTGAATGCGAGTTATTTTGCGGGCTCGTCACACCACCTTGCTTTTTGTCTCTGGTATTCTGAGCAGCTCTTGGTTATCACAATCGGAGCTTCCAGTCGTTAGCCTCTTAGCTTTTGCCTTCAATACAGGAAGCTGCAGTCACCCGCCAGCACACACGAAGCTCGTCATTGGCAGTCGAAGATAAGCAAGGCTGATGGAGCAGAATCAGGTGGGGCGTTGTAGGAACACTCTGCATGGATCATCGGCTATGCCGTTGAAGGATTGCAATCCACCCTAGAGATAATCATGTGCAGAGTACACAGATGCGTTAAACAGCTGATCAGGCAGTACCAAATATCTTGCCTTGCACTTTATAATAAAGACTCGGTTTCCGGACGAGCCGAAAGATGCACGTGTGCCTGCAAATACAAAATAGTTCGGGTAGACATCGAGTCTGCAGTGCATGCAGCATGCATTAGGTTGACGCCAGAGCCGTATGTAGGCTGTCACACCGATGGCGTGGAAAAAACAAAAGGCTCAACACCGTGCAATGCAAGATCGCCATTGCGTATGTTGCCGTACCACGGTCGCACATATCATCATCAATAGGTACCTATGCTGCACTCTGCGTGCAGCGCACCACGGTCCAATCGATAATCACATCCAGCTTGACCTTGCAGTAGCGGACGGCGACGGATCCAAACCCAATTCTGGCATACCTAGAAGGTTGCACGTCGGGCTAACACATAGTGCCGACGCGGCATGCAACATGGTGCCGCGTCGGCATGCATACAATAAGTCAAACCCTCTTGGGTTATATTCTTTCTGATTTAGACCGGCCAAAGTCTCAACAAACACCCGTTTCCGAACATCGATCGTGAAAAGGTGGGTACCAAATATCCCGGACAAACTTTATATCTCCAACTCTGATCGTGATAACAAGTCTCTCGCCAGACGGAAAATGAGGCCTGCCTTCAACTGTAGAAGTTCTTGCTTACCTGATTGGTATGACTTGATGTGTGACACCGTGGCTTTCGAGATAAGGTCTATAATTTATTGTGATGTGAAGCCTTTCAGAGCCACGAGGTGGTAGCGTTTAGACAGCTGCGGTTGACCTCAATCATGGCGTGACAAGCTTGAACAGGCTTTTGTGGATCCACGTTGCCGAACAATGGCGGATACAAATATGTGAAGGCATCACTTCTTTCACAAGAATATTTCACGGTCTAACGTCGCTGTTATCTTGGGAATTGTAATGTGTGTGTAGCTATCTCTTGGGTGTGAGACACATTCGGTGTAGTAGACAGCCAACAACACATTTGGCACATGGGTACATTGAGCGTGAACGACGTACGGGACTGCCTCCCGATATTAGCACTAATTCGAAGCCTCCACAATTTTGGTCCGTCGTTGCGGAGAAACGGGTTGTGGCACCATCGAGACCGTTTACGATGACTGCATAACGGGTCCACTAGGGCATCACGCCACCCTTTGCATGTAAAAAGAAAAGAAGATGTGAACTCTGTTAAAAGTATACCTTGCTTGATTTACTATCTGGAGCGTTTGAAGATTAACGGGGTGCTCGATATCAGTCGCAGTCGCTTCAGGTTTCCATGTCACCTGGATTGTCTTTAGACATGCTTCCAAATCCTTGTGTATCTGAAAGGTAAGGATAAGATTTTGAGCGTTAGATAGTAGATCTGGCAACGTCTTCATGGAAATTGATATAGCACAAAACATCAATCACCCAGGTAAAGAATCGTTGCAGCGAGGAAGAGCACGCGAACGAGATTCTGGGTACTAACATACAACCTTGAGTACCGATCACTCTTAACGGCCGATGAAGCAACTTATCAGTAATTGTGATACGTATGCAGTCCTCACATAGAGCAGCCCCTTTCGACGTGAATAATTATCCGATCCAATCCAATTCAACATGTGATGTGCTTTACATTTGTCTTCTATGACTCTGTTCGACCAGACATAGGTACAAACTGAGTAGGATATCTCACTAGATCTAACCCAGACGCTTCTGCGGCAAGCGTTTCTTCGCGGCACTGGTTCTCGACATATTCGTCTCGATCTTGTGCAAAGGCGAAGATTCTTACGAGGATATCGAGTGGGTTTGATAGGAACGACTTCATGTCTGACGAACGTCTCAAAGCGCGCAAGAACCACGATGCCGCTCCGTTTCTTGTGGGCCTCATAAATGCTCGATGGGTTCAGCTGCAAGTAGGAATTCTGCGGTGAGTCTCCAAAGACGACATTTTGTCAACAGCGTGGCTATTGGGCAGGACGTCAGCCTCACTCCTGGAGGCAAGCTAGTGCGCTGAATAGATCAACGGGACAGTTCTGTGACCGCCGTCAAGCAACGTACATTCCCTGAGCTCCTCTGAGCCATTCCAGGTGAGGTTTTCTCTGATTGGAATACCAATGAGTGTTGCTATCTCTATCCTGAATTTTCACCGTTCGTCGCTCCTTCCGCTCCAAGTGTCGCTCGCCGCGTCTCACCTCTGCTCGATTCGAATACCTACAAATGATTTGCAGTTACAGCTAGTAATTAGTCACCTGCTTTAGTGAAGATTGCAAAGCTTGAGCAGTCGCAGGCCAGGCCTATCACTTACAATCATCTGCGCTAAACGAAGTACGCTCTGCTACCTAGGTAGAATCAAGGCGACGATTGCACCACCCTAACACACCGGTCAACGGACGCAAGCTGTAAACCATAGACTTGAGTAATACCAGCAGACCTGAATAGCCGGAGAAATAGTTGGTCCCAGCACAGAATTAGGGGCTATGGTATTGATGATGAGTACGTCAGTGACGTCGTAGTGCATCGTCGGGTGGAGCCAACCAGCGAGACAGAGGCTAGACGAGGCGCAAGGTGGAGAGTACCATTCTTGAGACCGGCTACGACGCTGCTGAACCGGTTCACGACAGGAGGGTTCTGAAGGTGGGTGCTGGAGTTGGGCACGTTAAGCTAGGCTCTGGCTGCCGATCATAGTAATGATACAGATGACTGCTGGCTAAATGACCACGACGCTTCTGTGTAGTTTTTGATTGGGGATCCATTGTTGAGCTGGCGATGGTGCCCAAGCGGGCCTGGGAGCAGGTGTACTTCTGTGGTCCAACGGACCGAAGGGCGGCCACACTCATGCTGTGCTCATGCAGGAAAAGAGAAATTGAAGGTCTGCTCTACCAGCTACACAGCTGTTGTTTGCAAGAACACATGTGCTGTTAGCTAGCACATCCAGTTCTCGTTTCCACCCGTTCATGAATCTAGTCTGTCTTGCAGAATGTACAGGTGAATTACAAGAACACGTGCCTGAAGCTTCTCGCACAGGAGACAAAGCAAAAAGTGGATATCCTCGGCTTCACTGCGAGGCCTACGTTGAATCTCAGACTCAATAATACAGTCCCATCAGAACAAGACAGCGCTGTTTTCCGACTCCGACTGATACGACCTATACGAATTATGACAAATGCTCATGCATCATTACGGCACTGCGGCTCATGCTCGGACTGTCGCTCCAGGGAGCTTCTAGTAGCATGTACCAACGGGCGAAGCATTCCTTCGTTGGCAAAGAACGGCAAGAGGTTTTTCGGCACTCGAGGCGTCAGGCCGACGGCGGTGGGCCGCTCGATGTTGGCGGCGGCTACGATACGGAGTGCGAGCGAAGGAGGACATCGTTGCGACAGCGTGGCTGGGAGTGACATGTTTGGTACAGCATTGTTCCTTGTGTATGACGTTGGGCTGAGTAGTCTATGTTGGGTATGTATGTATCATTTACATGTAGATTACGCCGTGCATCCAGATGATCGTGCCGTTGTACGAGCATGTGAAGTCGGCTGTACAGAAGCTCTAGCCCTGGCGCTCGGTCCGACTCCGACTGGTCTTACTGCAAACGCCTTGCCATGCATGTGAAGCGGAACGCAACTTCCGGAAGGATGGCGCAGTGAGAGGCGGTTTCACAACAGATCCATGGTGGCTTTTCACGTGGCCTGAAACAGGCGGAAAACAACGACATGCCTCGTGAAAGTAAGTATGCTTAAGGCATTGTGGTATAGCATTGTAAGGGTGCTGATAACGGCAACGGCAGCGGTAATTTCAGAATCCTGCGGGATTTGGCGACCTGGAATATTAGCACCTGTCGCGGCCTGAAGCGAGCTTCACAGTGGGCAGTTTCACGCGTACCTGCAGGATATCTACCGTTTACTGTTGAAATAGCCGCCTTGGCCTGCATCAGCGACCCCTGAAACGGTAGTGAGCGGCTCTCAACCGAGACGAGCTCATGTGCCGAAGTTATATGGGTGTTTTGGAGATCTATGTCACTATCGGGCCATGATTTCAAGCCGTCCGAGACAGGGGTGGGCGAATACGGGACGCAAGGCTGCCACTGCCAGCGACATTGTCTACCCGACGTTTGTCGCTACCAGGATCCGGGGTCTACGAAAGTTTGTCAAAGGATTGAAGAATATGCACTCAAGTATTGGGCGGGTTGGAATGACCTGTTGCTTGGGACCGCTGCCGCAATTACCCTTTTTGATGCCAAAAGTGATGTGGCCTTTTGAGATTGAGACCGGCACGATCGCCGCGAAATTTGATAGTGACCGAATGCCCGGGGGCGCATGAACATTCATCTCATGACGTCCTTGCTCGGTTCCAGGACTGCATCTCGATAGTGTTTAGATGGCTACGCGCAACTCCTGGGAACAAGCCTGGAGAGACTAACGCTGTACGCATTGCATGAGGCTTGACTTTATCACCCTGCAAGATACGGGACACAGCAATGTGATTTTGAAGGGTGGAGATGACAACTCTCGTTTTGCGAGCGGGAATGAATATGTGGGTCCTGAGGCATCTTGTGCCGTTGATGTGGCTTGGAGCTTTGTTCTTGCACGGGGCTTCTAGAGCGTCCGGAAGTAGAGTTCCGTGGAAGTAGCGATCCGCCAACGTCCAAAGCGCTCTAGCGCTTCTACCCCGCGTCAAAACTTGCCCCGCCACGCTCGGTGTCGGCAAGGGAAAAAAGTTGTGCAGAGCCTCACGTCACATCACAACCCTAGCACGCGCCTTCCACGCCCCGTAGTACCACACCCACCTATAAGCCAAGCCCGAGCTACACATCTGCAATGTCCAATCTCGACGAAGACTCTGTGGACGAGATCCTCTATCTCGCACGCGCCAACGAAGCCTCCGAACTCGCGCAATTTCTTGCAACACTCTCGACACAGATATCGAAACCGAAAGATCAGATAATTGCAGAGGCCGTAGACTCCTACTCGCAAAACACAGCGCTGCACTATGCTGCAGCGAACGGACACAATGGTATGTACGCGCACAGCTTGGGATGCAAGCGCAAAGCTGACTCGTCTATTAGATATTATCAAGCTTCTGCTTTCGACGAGTTCCACAAAAGCAGCACCTTTCCTCAACCTGACAAATGCTTCTGGCAATACAGCACTTCACTGGGCGAGTTTGAACGGGCAGCTCGAAGCGGTGAAGCTGTTGATTGAAGCTGGAGGTGACATCACAATCTTCAACAAGGCAGGGCATGACGCTGTGTTTGAGGCAGAAGTCAACGACAAGAAAGAGGTGGTTGATTGGTTGCTGGGGCATGTTGAAGCGCTGGAAAAGAGCGTTGGCGGTGGTCCCAGCAACGGGGAAGGCAGCGCAGGGGCCGATGAGGATATGGTCTTCAAGGCTGGAGACACAAGTGGGCCAATGGAGGATGTTACAGAGAAGATGGGAGAGATGCAGACGAAGGATACCCAGGAGAAATGAGCATCATCACGCTGAGGACACAGCTACTTGCCACAAACGTCCCCTCCACATTTAACGCCATTGCTTCAGATGCATTCGGAGGTACAAGATGGAACGCGGTGCAGTCATCATGGAAAACGTGGTACATTGATATTGTTCATACGGCGTGCGTTCTACACGTAAATGATATGATCTGATAGATGGAACCAAAAGGGTATGCCGCTCAAAGCGGAAATAGATGATCAGCCAAGAGTCATCGTAGATGTCGGATATGTTAACGAAACAACATTAAAATGTCTGCAATCACCTCCCAATACATACTATCCTACCTTGAGTGCCAATGCGCAAATCATTGAGATACTACGCTGCATTAGTGGACGTAGCGACTTTACTTGCTCTATTCTTCCTTACCGCCCAGCGACTCAATCGCGCAGCCAAGCACGGCGTTTCTCTTCCTTCTTCTCACGGCGTTTTTCCTTGAAGGCTTTTACTTCCTTCTTGTTCAAAGACTTGCCGCGGCGCTCGGCCTTGAGACTACGCCCATCGTGACTGTTTGCTGCAGCATCCACGTCGAAAAAGGCTGTCATTTGGCGCTTGCTCTTGTTCTCGTCGTTGTGCATTTCAGGACCTTGCCCTGCTGTCTGAAATTTGCCGTTGAAGCGATTGAAGTGAGCTTGCGCTGTATAGTCGTTTGCAGCACTTGGATTTGGCAAGCCTGCGGCTAGTGCTGCAGCTGCTTTGGCAGCTTCCTCGGCCTCCTCTTCCTCCTCTGTCGCCTCCCTTGCGTAGTCGGCATTGGGGTCATAGCTTCCATGAATTGCAGGGTTGTAGCCTCCCCATTTGCGCCTGGGTGGTGAGCTGGTGCCGGGCGCGCCAGTGTTTGAAGGCAGGGCAGCAGCGCTGTAGGTTCTGTCACAATCACATATTAGGCTGAAGAAGGAGATATAAGACGGCATTTGTTAGCAAACCTGTCGTACGGAGCATAGCTGGTTGTGGTGGCCTCAGGCACACGTGGGTTCTCCCATTGCGAGGCGCCGGTCCTGCTGTTGTGAAAATACCAGGCATTCGCATTGTTGTCCCAACAAGGCTTCCAGCCATCATCGTTCGCGTCCGGCACAGGCTCATCAGGCAAGGGAGGCGCCTCCTCGTCTGGTAGCGGTGGATTATCTTCTGAGATGGCACCTTCGCTCCGTTCGCTGGAGGCGCGTTCCTCTGTCGCTGGTGGGGCCGCGGGCGATGCGCTTCGCCCGTGTCCGTGTCCGTCATCGTGGCTGGTGCTCTCGCTGGCATGCGCCGGCTCGGCTGGCGACGGCTTGACCTCGTCGGCGGTCATGGTGGTAACCTAGGTTGTATCTGTAGAATGTGGAGGTTAGGACTAATGCGCTAGCAAGAAAGAGGCTGTTGTATGCACGATGCCGCGGCTGCTGGACGGGATGTGGGCACTGGGCATGAGGCAATGGGGAAGTTGAAGCTTGGAAAGAAGCCAGCTTCTAGGGCCTTGGCGGCGATCTCGCTACGGCACGTGATGCTCCACGGTCTTCACCGTCCTGCCTGATTGGGAAGAACTGCCGGCAAGGTCGCTAACGTTGGCTGTGGAGTGACCACATCGCTTGACGACGATCCCACAGGTTTTCGTCTCGATGCCGTGATGTCGATGCCGTGATGTCGATGCCGTGATGTCGATGCCGTGTCGTTGCCGGCTCTCCAGCGGTTGGTGGCGGCTCGTGACCTCACCTGACCATGCGGCCTCTGTGAAAGCAAGACGCCGCTCCGGCATGATCGAATCACGGAGGCACGTCCAGCATCGGAGCCGATGAGCGGTAGTCGACGCTTGTTGGACGAGTGCGGATACTTAGCCTCTTCACCCGGTTCGCCCAACAGACGCCTCTTGTGATGAGCCGAACAGGGTCTGGAGGCTGGGGTCAGGGTGGTGCAGGCCAAGCAGCCGATGACATGCACGCAGGGCCAAGTCTAGAGCCGTTGAGAGGAGGGTGTTTCGCCTCGATCGCTTTTGGCTGAAATCGACTCCCGCCTTCCCTAACGCGCTCCGAATCGGCCAGCGTGCCGCTAAGGTCAAGTGGGGAAGCACATGTGTCGCGGCCTCACAACGTCAGGCAACACCAACCTGAGGTCCCAGTGTGCTGCTGCTGCACGAGCAGACGGCGTGCTGGGCCAGGCTGGCGCGGTAGGCCCGCCAGACCGAAAGACAAACGGTGGTGACCGCTGAGTGTGTCTTGTCGCCAAAGCATGCCTGTCTGAGCTGCTAAATATGCGCTCGCAGCGGACCGACGCCAGCATCGTCGACGCTTGTCCAGCCTCGACAGGCCACGGCGCGCTCCAGTAGCGCACCCCGGCTCCTCGATGAAACTCAATGCCAGAACCGCCCATTGGCTGCCGGCCGGCAAGGACATGTTCGCCTGCATCACATCGGTGGTGCATGGATCGACAATCATCAATCATGGTTCGGGGCGCTAGGCGGGGACGGCCAGCCGCCAGATCTGGGGGCCGAGAAAAGCACTCACAATCGTCCACACCATACCTAGTCATTTCCCCGACTGCACTAATCTGCACAGCTGCTGCCGTGTCTTGCATCACACCAAACACGCTACGCGGCGAGCGCGCAGGAGGATTCCTCTCCGCTGTGCTACTGCAGTATTGACATCGCAAGCCACGGGCGGACTCCCCACAAGCCTCCCGGGATATGCTGCATTCTCGGCTCTCAAACAGCAGAAGCTCCATGACCTGCCCATCTCCGCCTGCGCTACGGCGATTCTGAGAGCATAGC
The DNA here is from genome assembly GCA_022609225.1 of Boeremia lycopersici. NCBI lineage: Eukaryota > Fungi > Ascomycota > Dothideomycetes > Pleosporales > Didymellaceae > Boeremia > Boeremia lycopersici. The sequence goes on along the minus strand of JAGKPY010000220.1, from coordinate 4,136 downwards.
AGGCCTGCTCGCATCGCCGCCACGGCCGCTACCTTTCTGACCCAATTCTTTAGGTTGGACCTCGTCCGCGCCTACCAGCTGCTCGCCCTGCTGCTGCCGCATTGTCATTGCTCCTTCAACCTCCCCATCCTCCTCTGTTGATACTCGCTCTGATTCTATTTATTGCTGTCGTACCTCGCCGCACTTTGAGCTCCTTCGAGACAGCGCTCGTGCATGCCCAGCCCGCCTTGACGCCTAGAAGTCCCGTCTGCGCCGCAATCCTAATCCTGTACTGTGAGTCGGTCCCGTATTGCTCCTGCACATCCCTACCGGCGGTCCACTCTCCCCTGCCGCCTCGGTTGCATTTCAGCAGGAGCCGGACGGTGGTCAATCGAAACGTCAGCCCTGCACGGACTCACGGCTTCTTGACATCTTCTCCAGATCCTAGTCGTCTGCAACAGCCGCAGATTCCTGCAGCGCTCCACACACAATTTTCCCGTCCTTTGCCTAATCGTCTTCAGGTACATATACGTGTTCAACTTTGTGGACGCCGTTGATGTAGCGCTACATCTTGAGACATCCCCAGCATCTGCAACCTAACAGCCGATCTCTTTGCTTTTCCTCAAACTCAACAGTCTCATGTGGATTCCCGGACAAATCATCGAGGAATTTGTCTCGTCCTGAACATCTCCACACCAAAATTGAACGTTTTCGTCTGTTATGCTTCTCAACATGAGCCGCCCACCCAGCATCCCTTCCCATGGAGGGCCTCCAGCATCCTACCATACCTATCCGTCACCGCCTGGGCCCTTTTCACATGTAGAGAGCGAGCATCGACATGCGAAGGAACCAATTGAGAGCCAGAGCAATACACGACGACTTCCCAGCCTTCGCACGCTCTTGGAGCCTGAGCTTCTCGACAAACCTTCGGATTATCCGCTGCGGCAAATCGTACCTCAACACAGACCCAGTATTTCTCCGCAATATGCATCGCGAAGCCCCACTACCTTGAAGCGACGACACGACTTTGATAGCCATGGACAGGAGCGGTTCGAGCGCAACGCACCGCCACTGCAGATGTCCTACGTACACCGACCGCCACCGTCTCAGGCTCAAGCTGAGCAGCACTCTGCGACTCCTTCGACGCCAGGATCTGCGCTCAGCAATACGTCGATGGAGTACCAGCGCCATGGGAGCTTCAAGGCAATGCACGACAACAATCTTGTGAGCGCTTTCCGTCAGCCATCAATAGGATCCGAATCGATGGTTGCACTATCTAGCCGTCCAATGTATGACGACATGGAAGATACTTCCAGACCGGTCAGAAGACGTGTCGATGCACTCTCACGCGCACCTGTTCGTGCGTCGAGGTGTATTGCTCAGCGTGAAATGCCAGGTGAAGGTCTTTGCTACATCTATGAAGACGGGACCTTTTGCAGAGCCGTCATTGATGGCGAACCAGTCAACCCATCATGGGGTATAACCAAAGCAGGCAAACCGCGTAAACGGTTAGCTCAGGCATGTTTGACCTGTCGAGAGAAGAAGATCAAATGTGAGCCGGGTTTCCCCAAGTGCCATCAGTGCGCCAAGTCTCAAAGGGTCTGCAAAGGGTAAGTTGCTCAAAGTCTTGGTCTGTGCAAGGGTGTTCACTCAGCAACTGCCGTGGCGCTGTGCAGACTCGAGCATACACACGATGCTAACCGTTGGTAGGGGTATGAGTCAACCGAACCATCCGAGTCCAGGTAGTGGATCAACCGCTGCATCACCATCTGACATGGGTATCGCACCTCCCCAAAGCTTTACTGTAGAATCCATGAGTCCTTCAATTGGCCCAGAAACTGTTGATCGCAATGCGGATATGAGAGAGAGCTTGCGAACAGTCGATTCTCGGCACAACGGATGTCCGTTGAAGGCCCGGGACCATTTACCGCTACCTCCAAACATCGGCGCTCGAGACATGTCAGTTCATTCATTCGAATCTGACAGGAGTAGCTTGATCAAATACCGAGATCACCAAGAACCAAGCGGTGGCTTATATCAGGATCATTTTGCACTGCAGTGGGAACAAGATCCTAGCGAAATGGATCCCAAAACAACATCACACATGCTGGACCTGTACTTCCATCATGCAGGGCGAGCGACATACAGCATGTTCCCACGTAAAGCATTCATGTCGTGGGCGCAATCTAGTCGACTAAGCAAGTCTCAAGACGATCGCATGCTCTTGTACTCGCTGCTTGCCATGGGCTCGCTTTTCTCACCTGACGCTGATAAACGCGCACTCGGAAAGCGATTTGCCGCCGTCGCCACATACGCTGCGGAGAAGCGGTTCGGAAAATTCAGCCTGCAACTTTGCCAGACTCGCCTTTTGCTTGCGCTTTACCAGTTCGGCCAAGGCAAGGCGCAAGAGGCGTGGGATTTCTGTGGTGGTGGACTCCGTGCGATCAGTGCATTGAACCTGAACACCGAAGAGGGTGTGAAGGAGCTGGCAGATGGATCCCCTGGATACGAATACGGGTTCGATCGTCAGACCTTCGAGGAGTGCTGTCGACGGACCTTTTGGTCAGGGTTCCTGATGGATGTAAGTCTGCATGTCACGCGGCTAACTACCATCGATGACCTAATACAACAACAGCGCTACAACGGATTCTTTGGTGGAACACTCTTTGTTGTCAGTATTGAAGATGCTTTCGTCCGACTCCCATGTATCGAGGCTACCTATGAGGCTGGCGCACCGTGCGACACCCCAGTTTTCGATTACGAGCTTCTGAACCGCTTCGCACCGAAGACCCCTACTCTTGGTCTTATGGCATACCTTTGCCTCATATCAGCCCTTTGGGGTGACGTCCTGACATTTACCGGACGTGCAGCTCGCCGTCCGGATACTGGCTACGAGCAACACTACGAGCCATTCTATACCAAGGCGTACGAGCGGTTAGAGGGCTGGCATGCAATGCTGCCTGCCAACCTACGATACTCCCGACAAAACTTGGAGATCAGCATTGCCGAAGGCAACGTTGGCACCTTCATGTCACTGCATGCCCTTTATCATGCAACTGCCATCCGGCTCAATCGTCGGATCCGCGTGAATGCACTGCCTGTCGAAAAGACAAGTCGCAATATCGAATACGCACTCCAAAACGCCTCGACGTTCCTGTCGATGATGCAAACTCTGGCCCACATCACTCGGCAACGCCGCGACCATGCCCCAGAATACTTCTTCTCAACACCATTTCCTGGCTACGCATTGATGCTGTCAATTGACGTTTTATCATCTGCCGGAACATTTACTACACTGCCTCATCTGATCGACACGGTCAGCAACACGATGTCTTGCATCGAAGATCTAGCCATGTTCTGGGCGTCGGCACGAGCACAACAAAAGGCTGTTTCCAACCGATTAAGACAGCTCACCGACATCGCCATGGAGCATCGGCAAGGAAGCAACCAAGTCCACGGACACACAGGGCGATTCTGGAGAATCGCCGACAGCCTCGATGTGGCATTCGGCAAAGACGATGCCATATACCGAGCAAGTGACGAAGAGCTCTTCAAGGTCGTGGGCCAGGTTATACACCACTGACGCGCTTCCTTGTTCCCCGGATGAATGAGTGGCAGCAGCAGCTGAGTGGATTCTCGTTGCATTTACACATGTACTATAATAGACGCGGAGCGGAGCGCTTGATTGGATTATGGGCGCGGGACATTGCGTAAAGGCTGAAAGATGGGCAGGCTCGCAAAACATCTCCCCAGGAGGCTTAATGACATTATGTAAAATGAACGCACTACCAGCGAATAATTACCACCACAGTTCCTCAACGTTCATCGGCTGGCTCCGAGAGCTGGAGCGAATCCGCGCCGTGATGTGACTACTGTAAGGAGATGGCTCCGGCGTCTCGCACTATGCAACTCTGATCCAACTGCCGCCGCCCTCAACAATGTGTGCCAGCTGCCTAGCGAAACTGCGTTCCAGCGCCCACCTAGCGGGACTGTGTGAACGGCACGCTATACACGGAGATTTTTAGTGTCCCGGCCGGGGAGTGGGGGGGGGGGGGGGGGGGAAGTTTCGAAAGTTCGCCGGCAGGGAATTAGGGGGAACCGGAGCGGTAAATAAATTGCGTGCTTGGGTGGTTGCAACATTACAAAAAGGAATTGGA
>JAGKPY010000219.1:8745-19703 GCA_022609225.1 Boeremia lycopersici | reverse complement strand
CTTATATGCTTTTAATTTATATATTATTGCAACTTTATATCTAATAGTCTATTAGAACCCTTCCTAGAAGCTTGCTTCTTTTACTATTTATTAATCTTCTGCCTAGCGCAGCTACACAAGGTTAAGCAGTATATTATTTAAGTTCTTATCTATATACCCTGCCTTATATAGTATATAACAATCCTTATTAACTACTTATAGAAGCATTAAATAGTCTACTTGCCTAGGTTGCCTAAGCCTATCTACTAGGCAAGTAGACACAACTAATAGATTATTAGGGCGTGCTGCTGTTAGGTCTTGCTTACCTAGAGTCTTAAGCCTAATGCTTAGACTCCTAATCCTTTTAAAATTATAGATCCTTAAGCAACTATGCCTACTATATTATTAGTAGTAGCTATAAATATTGCGTGTAATACGTAATTTTCTAAGTATACTATATACCTTATCTACCTATTAGCTTAGTACTAGAAAGCACACTAGGCATCTACTAGAAACAGGTTTCTAAGTATAATTAGTATTAATAATAATTTTAGGACAAAGAAGTTTATTAGGATCTTAATATTCCTAATAGTAACTAGGGCACACTAAATTATTTCTTTAAACTGTTTAAATAACTTATTAGCAGCTTAGAGCTAAGATAAGGCTATTTCTTATAGTATTAAAGTAATAATAAGTTCTACTACCTATACTATCTTTAGGCAAATTATGTTAAGTTTAGCTCCTAAGTCTAGTAGTATAGATATCTTTACATCTCTAATACTTATTAGGGCTTAGGGACAGTCTCTTTAAACATGCTTAAACCTATATTCCGAATTATATTCTTATTATTAGCTAGTAGTTTGTTCCCTATCTTCTAGCTCTATATATACTACCTAGTACTATTATAGCAGTATTAGCGTAGTAATTTATAATCTATTAGAACCTAATTTATAAGTACCTACCTATATAATTATACTATTATATGCTTTTATATACACATATTCTAGATAGGAAAGCGTTAGGTTACTAACTTTAAACACTAGAGCTTTATTAGGCTTAGGCATTAGTAGTTCTTCTACCTTAGCTTATATATAATAAGGTTTAGTTATCCTTTTATATAGTTCTAGCACTAATACTAATAGGTCTTATAATAAAACCTTTACTATTGTCTATAGTACTTATTTTATAAGTATATTAGGGTTGCTTATAAGGTAGTTAAGTAGCTAGACCTTCTATACTATATTTAGCGCTTACTACTCTATAAGAAAACTATTAACTTCTATTTTATTATTAGTAGTCTTTATGCTAACCTATTTATTATCTTTCTACCTTCTATTTTAGACTATAAGTACGTGCCCTAATACTACCTTAGAGATAGTAGTATTCTTATACTATATCTTAATTATATTAACTTATGTTCTTAGACTAGTTTCTATTATTATAAATTCTATATTCCTCTAGTAGTTATCTTCTTTTAGAAGACCTACTACCTATATACTATTATTATCTATTATAATTATATTACTTATAATCCTAATAACTCCTTATAGCTTGTTTTCTTATTTATATAGGTTTACTATTATAAGTAGATTAACTACCTAATACCTACTTGCCTAAAGCTAGCTCTTAATGCCTTTAATAATTAATAATATAATTACTGTCCTACTTATACTCTATACTTCTTCTTTTAGGTTTTCTTGTGTTCCCTATACTAGATAGTTCCTTAGGTTAAGGTGTATCTACTTATTTTAAATTAGCTTTATATAATCTTTATAATTAGTAGCTATATATCCCTACTTTCTACACACCTAATAGTCTATTAGGGCCTTAGGTGCTACTAAATTATAGGTTAGTTAGTATAGTATAGGTTAGAAATTATTTATTAGCAGCAGGGTAGGCTAAAAGTTATTTATTAGTAGGGTGTAGCTAGCTGTTAATAGTTAAGTCCTAATAACACTTTAGTGTATATTTACCTAGTCTACTACGATTATAAATTCCTTTTACACCTCTAAATTAGCTAACAGCTCTGCCTCTTATAGGGCTTATATAACTAGTAATAGGTTTATCTTATTAAGCTTAATATATAAGAATTTCTTAATTAAATTATCTACCTCTTCTTAAGTAGGCTTATAACCTAGTAGTATCTACACTCTATATTCCTTTTAGAGTTGCTTAAGTACCTTGTTTAGATCTATCTGCGCTGGTTAAAATAGTAGTAGTTCTATAGTTCCTAATAAGTTATTAGCTAATAGTCTATTAGAGCTTAATCTTGCCTATTTCTTAAAAGCTAGATTAAATATTTTAATCTTAGCTTCCTTAGAGGTAACCTTACTAAGAAAAGGCTTAATCTTAGTATAGCTAAATTCTTCTAGCTTTATTATAGTTAACTTAAACTTTTTTAGTACTTTGTTAAGCTGCTATTTACTAAGTCCCTTAGCTAGGTAGAAGCCTTTGTATACCTCTAAGACTGTGCCTACTTCTAGGCATTAATTAAATTAAGGCCTAAAGCTGTTAAGGTAGCTTTATAGGGGTATATTTATTATAACTAAGCATATTATACACTAGGTGTGTAGTAACTCCTTAGTCTCTTCTTATTAGGCTTAATTAAGATTACAAAACTGCTTCCTTATTACTTCCTTTATGCCTAACTAGTTATTAGTATTCTAAGTAACTATAAAGTTAGGTATGCTTATTTTAATAATATCTTGCTAAGTGTAGTTATAGTAACTAAGAAGTTGCAAGATTTAGTGTCTAATAGTCTATTAATAGAAGCTAGACTACTACTTAAGTTCCTTAAGGAATAAGGTAACATTATTCCTATTAAATATAAGGAGAATATTAGTAAAGGGTGCTTTCTTATCTATATAAGTATACTAGGTATTTGCTAATACTATATAGCTTACTCCTCTTATAATATCTATAAGGAAGGTCTAGAGGTTATTACTTATTACTAATAGCTTATTAGTTATAGGTTGCTAGATAAAGGGGTCTAGGGCTATTTAACCTATAGTGTTCTTAGCACCTAGGGGCATAGCTATAATGCTGCCTTCTATTAAGCTTACAGGACTATATTCTTAGTTATTAGATATAGCTTAGAGCTTGTCTTTAATAATAGATAGGAGAAGTAGGATTAGAGTATGTATTATAATTATAATAATTAATAAGGTGCTCTAGAACTACTAGATATATACTGTTTAGCCTTATTCCCTTTAAATAGCAGCCCTAATAGATAAAAAGATATAATATAAGGCTATTATTGCACAAATTAGATTCCTCCCTACTATAGCTGCTAAGAGGCTATTAGGCCTACTATTAGTTTGTTAGAGCCTCTCTTACTAGAGGGTAATCTTACACTTATATGCTTACTACATTCTTAAGGTAGAATAGATACCTCCTCTTTACACTATTTAGTTCTTTATACTGTTTATTAGTTATATCTAGATAGGAAAAAAAGAAAGGAAACTTATATCTTAAGTAAAGAGGTTTAGGGCATAGTCTAATAGACTATTAGGCTGTAACATAATAGTAGCAGCTTAGACTTCTAATCTAAAGAGATGCTAGTTTAAGACATACTAGAGATGCTAATTTATAGTAGTAGAAATATATATAGTTAAAGTGTAGTAGTATTATCTATCTTCCTAATAGTCTATTAGGACCTAGTTTTAAGCTATAAGTCCTTGTTATATGTATGTACCTTGCATCTAGTCCTAATAGAGCCTTATATTATACTTATTATTAATACTCTACTATTATAGTGGCAAGATATACTACTTAAGTTTACTTAGTAAATTACTAGCTAAGATTATAAGAGTAATACTAGTATTCTATACTTATATATAGGCAAGATATAAGTTAAAGATTATAGTTTTACACTCTAATAATAATACAGCTACTCTCCTAAAGTAGAGTACTCTAAGGTAGACTAAATAGGCTATAGAGAAGGGTATTACTATATAGCCTACCTTATTATACACCTATAAGCCTAATAGGGGCCTAGAGTAAGCTAGCTAAGAGATTATTACTAAATTAATTAAGATGTCTAGCAGCTTAAGGCTGCCTAAGAAGCTCTAGCTAGAGGTAGTAGAGGCAGTAATATATTTATATAATATAAGTCTCTTACTAGTATATTACCATTAGTTACCTAATACGATATTAGACTTATAGTTTATATAATACTTCTAATAGTATCAACTAGAGTATATAAAGAGTATACTAGCTAATTCAAGACCTAATTAGAGTAGAATATATTTATACAGCTGCTAAGTATACCTACTTAATAAGATCTATACTGCTAGATGTAATAAGAGAACCTTTAAGGTTACTTTTTAAGGATATATTAGGTACCTTATAACGTACACAGCCTCTAATATATACTAAATATAGATCTCCTAACTTAATTAAGTAATTATAATATATAACATATCCTTTAATAAGAACCTCTTCTATAAGAGAAGTAATAAGCAGCTTATAATTCCTAAGGAAGAGGCTCTAAAGCTTATCTATATCTTATATAAGCTAGATAATATATAGATATCCTATGCAAAGCATACTATATATACTTAGAATAAGCTATACTTAGAGAGTAGGGAAGACTCTACTAAGCTAAGGCTTAGGGGTAGTATAAATAACTCTTATAATAATATAGATAGCTAGTCTAGTTAGAGTAAGTATTAAGAGGTGTTAACTATATTAATACTAACTTTAGCTAAGTTATTAAAAGATAATAGTGTAGTAAAGTCTCTATACTTTAGGTTATACTTACCTAATTCTATTCCTAAACCTAAGAGATAGGAAGGTAAATTATCTATCCTATATAGGGTACAAATCTAGATACTAGGTAAACTGCTATAGGAGGTGTATACTCCTAATAATATAGCATCCCTAGGTCTATCTATAGAGCTAGAAGCTCTATTAGTATTAGTAGCTCTATAAGAGCTTGCTAGCTATAGGCCTATAAGCTTGTAAGTAGGTTAAGCTACCTCTTAAGAGCAATCTAACTTATTACTAGAAGCTTCTAAAGTAGCCCCTTCTAAGAAGTAGTCTTATATATAAAAGGTTAATAATAAACCTATATATAAGAGCTAGTGTCTTTAAAGAAAGCTTATACCTAAACCTAAACCCTTAGGGAAAGAGAAAGGTAAAGGTAAAGTAAAGAGAGAATAATATTATATCTTAATAGGACTAGAACCTATCTATTTATATAATATAAATAACCTATAGCTTCTCTTCTCTATTTAAAAAAACCTTTTAATAGTTAATAAACTAGAATATAATATTAAGCTTAAGATACTATACTTAATTATTGCAGCTGTAGTAACTAAGCCTAAGAGACTATTCTATAGCACTTAGAGAGTGTACTAAGACACTCTCTTACTATACCTAATAAAGTAGAAGAAGCTATATACTTATCTATATAGAGCTTTCTTCTAGAAAGTAGCATAGAAAGAGATTAAGACACTTATAAAGAATAAAATATAGGTAGAAATTAATTATACTAATATAGGGTAATATTCTCTACCTCTTAAGTAGGTATTTACCTATAAGTTTAATAAAGATAGCTTCTTCCTAAAGTATAAAGCTAGAATCTATATATAAGGTAACCTATAAGTTAAGGGTTCTATTAAGTCTATATATACTATAATACTAGCAGCCTACTTATTCTAAATTATAATAGTAATTATAGCTATATTTAATATTAAGATTATATAGCTAGATATTATAGGTTTATTCCTATATATAAGCTGCTTAGGCTATCCTAATATACTCTATAAGCTCCCTAATAGCTACTAATAAGCTAGAAAGTGTATTAAGTTACTAAACGCGCTATATAGGCTATAGGATATGCTAATCCTATAGTATAAGGATTTCTTTAGAATACTAGCATAGCTTAGACTTATTATATCTAAAGAAGAGCTATATCTCTTCTTTAATACTAAATAAAAAGTTTTAGTCTTATTTTATATTAATAATATCCTTATACTATCTTATAAGGACTATACCTGAAGGGTAGCTAAGGTTATAAGTATAATTAAAGCAAAGTATAAAGTAGAAGAATAAAGACCTACTAAATAGTTCTTAGGATCTATATTATATAGAACTGCAAGCACTATATAATTTCCCTATTACATAACATATATATTAAGAAAGTAGCTAAAAGGTATAACCTCTTAAGCTTAATATTATAAATATAAATCCTAAGAAGGGAAATAATAGGTTTTATAGATAGATATTATAAGGCAGCTTAATAACTACTAGGAAGGCTATTACCTTATAGGTAATAACAGCATGCTATATATAAGACACTAGCACTAAAAGGGTAAAGCATCTTATAAGATAAAGGCTAAGTAAGCTACAGGATTTATAAGATAAACAACTAGCACCCCTAAGAATCTTATAAGACTTTAGGATAAAGTCTTATAAGACTATAAGATTCTCTAAGACAGCTTAAGTATATAGCACCTAGGAACACAACCCTTATAGTTTATGTTTAACCTAAGTATTAATCTTTAATATTACTTCTTAACCTAACCTTTAAGCTAGATAGTCTACTCTATACTACTTATTATTACCCCTTGCCCTTAAGATAGATAGATTATATCTATACTCCTTAGTGTAAGACCCCTTTAGTTTCCCTAATAGTATTTATCCCTAAGAACTAATTAAATAGTGCTTATAAGCTTTGCTTAAAGTATAACCTTAATAGTTTCTCTAATTTATATAGACTATTACTAAACTATTATAGTAGTAGCTTTATATAAAATCTAGCACTATTAAAGTGTTATAGGCACACTAATCTTACCTACTCCCTTCTACCACCTTATTAAGGAAATATCTAAGGACATTCTTATAGATTATAGTTTTAGTAATACTAATCTCTAGTAGCACCTAGTAGCAGAATATATTCTCTAAGAGGCTATAGAAGACTTCCTCTATGCTATCTTCTAAGGTGTGTATAGTGTGTAGTAATAGTTAGTAATAGTCTAACAGTTTATAGCTGCTAATCTATGCACTATCTATATAAAGAGAGTAACTATTATACTAAAGGATATAAACCTCTCTATATAGGTAACTAATATTCTAGGCACGTATTAATTAACTTTAATAGAGTAGGTTAACAAGAAGAGACTTACTATCTGCACCTCTAAGTAAGATTTATAATAGTTTAGGAGATTTATAATAGTTTAGGATTTATAATTAAGGATAGATATAGGAATTTCACAGCTTTATAGTTTTTTAACTACTCTTATTTAAGTATAATAAATAGAAATATAATTTCAGTTCTGCATTTTAACTTCTATATGTGTTGTGGTTAAATTACAGTTTTGCAATATAAGGTTTTGGATTTCGGATTTTGGTTTTGGCCCCTCGGGGCGTAATAGGCCCCCGTAATTGGCTGGCTCTTATCGATTAACACCTCTACACATCGATCAACGTCCAATCAAACAAGCCATTTGACGACCATCCCTTCCCGCGACAAACAACGGTTCATATGGGACAACTAAGCTACGATGAGCGCGTGTGTGTGCAATTCCTCAACAAGTTTGAAGATTGGACCGACTCAACCTGGGGGTTTCGCGTCTATGGCACCTACTCACGCTTGCAAGCGCAGGTAGACGCAGATGGCCAAGCTGACCGTCAAAAAGCACAGGAAGCCGCAGGTGAGCAGTTGAATCTCAAGCCTAAGAGAAGCATTGCTTACATTGTGACAGACACTGCCCGCTTCCAGGCAATCCTAGGGCGATTGCACGCTCATGCCGAAGACACCCTGCGGTACCGCCATCCAGCGCCGTACAACCAACACCTCATCAACACACTACGCCTCCAGCCTGCTGCCTACCTTGCTAGTGCATCGCTCGCTGAAGTCTGTACGCATTTTCGCCAACACCACGCTGTAATCCTCCCAGAAATCCAAGACAAGGGTGCCCTCCTTGATGCCGAAATGTCCAGTCCAAAGTACAGCTGGTGTCTCGTCATCGACGACGAAGCGCTGCAGAGCATCGAAGCCGCGCCGCTCCCCATCGGCCTCTCACCACCAGCAGGCGTGCATGCCTCCCACCTAGCCTTCCAGGCCGAAGCCGCGTTCGTGAAACTGCTAAGCGCGTCCTACGCAACCATGCAAAAGCCACTGGTTCTCGCGGCAAAGGGATGCAATCCGTGGTGCAGGAACGAGTGGACTGGCTGGCTGAAGTGTTCACCCGTCGTGCTTATGGAGGTCTTCGACGCGACGCTCTCGGGCGACATCGAGCTGCATTTCCGGGGCCACGATACACTGCTCGAGTTTCCGTAGCGGGAGTGCTGGATCCTCGTGTAGGGCCCTGCTTGTCGCCTTGCCGATGGGTCCGGGGTGGGTGCGTACGTGCACTCGCTGGCCTACCGCGTTCAGCAACATGACCGCTGGCCGCTACCGGTCTAATCCTTCACACCCAACGCCATGTCGCCAAACGAGAGTGCGGGATCCCGCACCGCGCAGCTCTGCACCCTCCAACCAGCCACCCTTGCACACCCACCTCGCACCGGATAAAACATAAATTCCCGAATTACCCCCCCAGTCTATAATTGACCCGATCTCTACCCCAATCTAAATCTACCCCGCCGCTGCACACCCCCGGCCCGTTTCCCCCCCACCCCCCGGCCGTTTCCCCACCTCCACCCCGCCACACCACACAACCCCCCCAAACCCACCGTGCCTACCCCAAACAGGCACCTCCGACGCGTTTGCATATACAGCGCCCCCACAGCTCGGCGCCAGCCCGCTCCCGCTGCAGGAACGCCGGCGACGCCCTGGTATGATGTCAATACCTAGGCCGACTGGAATTGATCCGGCGTGGCCGGGGTAGGGGTAAATACTGCGTGTGTTTGCGCAGGAGGGCGCTGGGTTAAAAGGCGCTGTGCCGCGGCGGAGGGGCGTGTTTACGCTTCGCTGGTCTGGTCTGGGCTGAAGGAAGTGTTTTAGATGCTTTTTGTTGTTGTCTGTGTGCTACTTGCTATTGTACGGGTTGTATATCGACGGCGGCCTGAGGCCGCGCATGTCGCCGACTTCACGGCGCTGACGGGCCGGTTCGAACTCACTCTGCCCGACCCGCGGGGCTCGGCGGACACGCCCACTGCGGAGCTGATTGCGCGCTACAGCGCCGACGACGCGGCCGGGGACCCGTGGCTCGAGGGCCTGCTGTTCGACTACGCGACGTACCTCTTTGTCTTGTTGTTGTGGGCGGGCAGCCTGCCGCCCAACCTGCAGGGCTGGTGGAGCAAGGGCCTAGGCGCCGCGTGGTTAGCTAACTACCACGCCAACATTAACCTGCAGATGAACCACTGGACGCCCGACCAGACGGGGCCGACGGACCTGCAGACGCCGCTGTGGGACTACATGGCGGACACGTGGGTGCCGCGCGGGCGCGAGACGGCGCGGCTGCTGTACGGCGCGCCCGGGTGGGTGGTGCACAACGAGATGAACATCTTCGGGCACACGGGGATGAAGAGCGGGGCGGGGTGGGCCAACTACGCCGTCGCCGCAGCGTGGATGATGCAGCACGTGTTCGACCACTGGGAGTACTCGCAGGACGGCGCGTGGCTGCGCGCGCAGGGCTACCCGCTGCTGAAGGGCGTGGCGCAGTCCTGGCTGCACCAGCTGCAGCCCGACGCGTACTCGGGCGACGGCAGCCTGGTCGTCAACCCGTGCAACAGCCCCGAGCACGGCCCGACCAGCTTCGGCTGCGCGCACTTCCAGCAGCTGATCCACCAGGTCTTCGACAACGCGCTGGCGCTCGCCGCCCCCGCCGCGGAGTCCGACGCCGCGTTTCTCGCCAACGTCACCGCCTCGCTAGCCCTTCTTGACAAGGGCGTCCACGTCGGCGCGTGGGGCCAGCTCAAGGAGTGGAAGATGCCCGACGCGCTCGGCTACGAGCCCGCCAACGACACGCACCGGCACCTGTCGGAGCTGGTGGGGTGGCACCCGGGGTACAGCGTGGCGGGGTTCGCCGGGGGGGTACGGCAACGCGACGATCCAGCGGGCGGTGGAGCAGAAGCTGTGGAGCCGCGGGCCGGGCAACGGGCCGGACGCGAACGCGGGGTGGGCCAAGGTGTGGCGGGCGGCGTGCTGGGCGCGGCTCAACAACACGGAGCGCGCGCACTTTGAGCTGCGGTACGCCATCAGCGAGAACTTTGTCGGCAACGGCTTCAGCATGTACTCCGGGCTCAACACGCCGTTCCAGATCGACGCGAACTTCGGGCTGGGCGGCGCCGTGCTGAGCATGCTGGTTGTGGATCTGCCGCGCGCGTTTGGGGATGCTGGGGTTAGGACCGTGGTGCTCGGGCCCGCGGTGCCGGCGGCGTGGGCGGGGGGGGGGAGCGTGCGCGGGCTGGTGCTTAGGGGCGGCGGGACGGTGGGGTTTGCGTGGGACGACGCGGGGCTGGTGACGAGCGCGACGGTCGAGGGACGCTCGGCGCCGCTGCGGGTGGTGAACAAGGCGGGGCGCGTGTTGGCGGAGGTAGGTGAGAGTGTGTAGGTCTTCGGTGGAGTCGATTCGGGTCCAGTCTTCTGGTGGACAGTCAATCCAGGTCCTCGGTGCGAATTGTCGAAGTCTTGCGTGGGTGCTTGATTCCAGGTTCTCTGGTGCAAATCTTCCAAGTCTTCTCGGGTGGATGCTCGATTCCAGGTCCTCTCAGTCCATAGTTTTCTTGGTGGACAGGTCGATTCAGGTCCTCTAGTGTGAATCGTCATCTTCTCGCGTAGATACTTAACATGACAATCCTCCTCTTCTGTAGTCTTCTTGCGTGGATGCTTAATTCCAGGTCCTCCTAGTTTGCGAATTATCGTTGTCTTGCGTGGATGCTCGGTTCAGGTCCTCTGGTGCGAATCGTCATCTTCTCACTGCATGCTCGCCATCACACCCCCCTCTCCAGATCCACATCCCTCAGCCCCCCGGGGCGGGGGGGGGGGGGGGGGGGGGGGGGGGGGGGGGGGGGGGGGGGGGGGGGGG
>JAGKPY010000218.1:0-19913 GCA_022609225.1 Boeremia lycopersici | reverse complement strand
AACTTATATATATATAAAAAAGATATAGTAGATATTAGTAATTAAGAATATATACTATTAGCTATAGTATAATATTATAGTATTAAGTAATTATATATAAAAGGCCTAATAGCTTATTAGAGTAGCGTACTTACTTATCTAGTATACTTACTATATACTTATATTATATAACTATTAGTTATCTAATAAGATATTAGACTTATAGTGTATATAATACTTTTAATAGTATTAACTAAAGTATATAAGAAGTATACTAGGTAATTTAAGACCTAATTAGAGTAGGATATATAAATATAGCTACTAAGTATACCTACTTAATAGGGACTACGTAGCTAAATATAATAAAAGAACCTTTAAGGTTACTTCTTAAGAATATATTAGGTACCTAGTAGAGTATAGAGCCTCTAATATATACTAAATATAGATTCTTTAACTTAATTAAGTAATTATAATATATAATATAACCTTTAATAAGGACCTCTTCTATAAAAGAAGTAAGAAATAGCTTATAATTTATAAGAAAGAGGCTTTAAAGCTTATTTATATATTATATAAGCTAGATAATATATAAATGTCCTATACTAAGTATACTATATATACTTAGAATAAGCTGTACTTAAAGGTTAAGAAAGACTCTACTAAGCTAAGGCTTAAAGATAGTATAAATAACTCTTATAAAGATATAAATAGCTAGTCTTATTAGATAAAAGTAAGCTTTTATAAGGTTAGATTTATATAATTAAATAGGGACTTATAAAGGTAGTATAGGTAATAAATTAGCTAATAGGCTGTATATGCTATATTAACCTAAGCTGTGTTAATATTTATCTTATAGTAGAATAGACACTATTAATTAATATTAAAAAAGGCTATATTAATATATATTTATTATATAATCTTATAATTAAGAGTCTTACTACTACTACTAATATAATATAGTATAACTTACTAACTATAACTTTATAGTATACCTAAATATATCTACTAACTATAGGGAGTAGAGAATATAACTATAAGTATAATGCATTACCTATAATATCTAGAATAAAGTAAACCTAAACTTAACTATACTAGCTATTCTAAAGCTACTACTAATATAAGCGCTAGCTATTATAGACTATATACTAGCAGCTAATATTAATATCCTAATATAACTAACTAAACTATTAGCTAGAAGCTAGAAGGCTTTTAAGGAGGACCTTAAATACTATAAGATACTCCTTAAATAATATAAAAGTAATTAATATAAATATAAGAAGAAGTAATTAAGCCTTTAATATATTATTACACTTACATAATTAATAGTGTCTCTACACCTATAATATATATACTACCTACTAGAAAAGTTAGTAGGATAGTAGATAACTAATCTACAAAAGATAATTAGTATAAGTAATTAGCTTAAATAAGAATAAGTATGTATAAGATACTATATATTACTTAGGCTAATAAGAAGCCTATATAACTAGGATACCTAGCTAGCTAAGTATAATAAGGTAGTAGCTAAGGCAGAAGCCTTCTAAGTTACTAACCTTCTTTAAATTAATATTATTATAAAAGATTTTATAGATGCTATAAATAAAGTTACTTCTATCTAGTCTATAAACTTTTAAGATAATAGTTAATTTACAGCTTGTATAAATTAAAAAGAAATAATCTAGTACTTCTAAGAGTATATAATAACTAATTATCCCCTTAGATTAGGGAAGTATAAAGTATTTATTACTAATAATTTATTATTTCTTGTTAAAGATAGTATAACTACCTAGAGTAATAATAGGGATACCTATTATACTAAAGGTGTAATACTAAATAACTAGGGCAGACCCTATAAAGAATATATAGCTAGTAGGAAAACTACTACACTTAAGTAGCCTTTAGATTAAGAGCCTACTACTACTATAGGAGCAAAATGCCCTATATATAGACAA
The DNA here is from genome assembly GCA_022609225.1 of Boeremia lycopersici. Lineage (NCBI taxonomy): Eukaryota > Fungi > Ascomycota > Dothideomycetes > Pleosporales > Didymellaceae > Boeremia > Boeremia lycopersici. Next base: position 17,982 of record JAGKPY010000218.1, on the reverse strand, counting down.
CACCACGCTATTTAGGATTGCTACTATATTAACCTAGATAAGGCACTTAAGTAGTAAAAGCTAAATAAGATAATAAACAAGCTTATATAATTTAAGTATAAGAAAGATGTAACTTTTTAAGGGCTAATTTATAGATAAAGTAGAACTTAATTAAGAACCCTAATTATAAAATAATTATATACTCTAATACCTAAGATACTTAAAGAATAACTTAAACGCTAGAGAATTACCTATATTAAGGCTGTCTTTAATACTTTAGCTAAGTATAATATAAGAGACTACTTACTATAGAAGTTGTTTATCCTTAATTTAGGATTAACCTGCTATATAACTAATAACTTTAACTATATCTATAATTTCTATTAACTACTACCTAGAGATTATATATAGGCTAGAAACTCTAAGGTGTAGATTAGAGAATATAGGTCTATTAAGCTAACCTTAAGGTATAAGTTAGTTATAACTAATCTAGTACTATAGGATGTAGTAATATACTCTAACCTACTTTGCAACCTTATATTCTTTAGACTATTATAATAAAAGGGAATCTAGTAAGATATATAATTAGACCTAACTACCCTCTAAGAAGCTAAGAATAGAGTTATTAGTACTATAGCTAAGGTGTTTAGACAATAGGTGCTAGAATACTAACTATTAGCTCTAGGTACCTTCTATATATGTATAATTATAAGCAGAACTAAGAGAGGACTATAAAAGGCCTTAGTAATACTATAGTATAAGAGACTAGGACACCCTAGCCTAGCTACTATTAAGTACTTAGTGTAACAAGCTTAAGGAGTATATATTAAAGGTATAATAACTATATAATATAACTTCTATAGGCAAGCTAAGTTTAAGAGATAAATAAGCTACGCACTATAAATAAATAATAATAGACCTAGAGAAAGACTAAGTATTAACTTTTACTCTTATAAAGCCTAGGAAGTTATAAAAGAGAATAGCTAAATACTAATTTCTAATAAATTCTTAGAGATATAGTAGGATCTATACTTTATAGATTACTATACTACTAAATTAATTATTAAGGCTCTTTCTATTTTTTTCCTCTTTCTTAAGAATTACTATAACATCTCTATTAAAACAATAGAGGTAGATAATAAAATTACTATAGTTAAACTAGATATATAAAGGTAGCTAGTAATATAAGGTATAATTATAGAGCCTTCTATACTAGATATATAAGTATAAAATAGAGGCGTAGAACACTTAGAAGGTATAAACAAGAAGAAAGCTTGCGTAATATAACTTAACACTAACCTATTCTAGGAACTATAGCCTAAGGTTACAAGATCTATAGTATACCTTTATAATTAAACACTAAATTATATAAATAACTAGAAAATACTATATAAGATATTCTTTGTACAAGTTGCTTTTAGTAATAGAATAGTTATATTACTATAAAAACCTAACCTTGTATACCTAAAAGTATATAGTTATAAGGTATTTGTAATAACTTATAATACTTATTAAGGCAAGTTACACCTATAATACCTAGATCTAAAGGTATAGATTAGTTATCTTATTAGATACTAATTATTAAATATCTATAGAATATAGATACTATTACTTAGTAAGGTAATTAGCACCTAAGATATTATCTTTAATAATAAATTAATATTTAATAGAAGGATTAAGAACCTTAATAAAAGTCTTATATACAGCACTTTATAAGAGATTACTATATATATAAAGACTATTAAGCTACTAACACCTATATAATAACCTTATACAGAATTATTCTATAAGGATAAAGCTACTATAGAATTATTAGAATAATAAGATAAAGTAGACCTACTAGGCTACTATTAAGGGAGGAAGATTAGGGATAACTACCTAACACCTTTGTTAATACTGCTACCTATAGTATTATTAGCATAGTTAATAGCTAGAAAATAAATAAAGTTAATATAATAAGCATCCTTAATAATAAGTTTATAGGTAGCAGCCTTTATAGCAGGGACATAAGCTAGATGTGTTAGAAAATATAGAGAAGAAGTTAAAGATAAGGCTAAGATAATAAGAATGCTTACTATAGGCTTAAAGCCCTATTAAAGTTAACTTCTACCTCTGCCTACATACTAAACTAAGCTTAAGGATTATCTAATAGGCAAGATATTCTAAGAGGCTAAGTAAGAGCACCTTATAAGCTATAACTAAATAAGATTACAGTTAGAAATACTATTAAAGAAGATTAAACTAATAGAATAATAGATCCTTAACTATATATAGGTATATACCTACAAGCTTAATAAATATTATTAATTACTAAAGTGTAAGGCGTAACTAGTAGTCTAAGAAGACTAATAGTAGAATATTAACTTATAAGATACTTATATAGCTATACTTACTAGCTGATTATTTCAAATAATAATAGTAATAGCAGCTTACTATAATATAAAGCTTAAGTAATATAATATTATAAACGCGTTTATTTATACTACTATAGACTAAGAAGTATATATAAGGATGCCTTAGGGTTACTAGAAGCCTAGAACTATACTATAAGTAAATAAGGCACTTTATAGCCTCTATATTTTACTACTCCTTTAGTAGAGAGAATTTATAACAACACTTAAAGCACTAGGTTTCTAAACAGTGCTATATAAGCTATACTGCCTAATTAAAGATAAAGTTATTATCTTCTTCTATATTAATAATATTATACTAATATACTATAAGAAGAAGAAGCAAGAAGCTTAATAGGCAATTAAAAGCCTATAAGACAAATATATATTTACTAGAGGAAACAACTTATAGTAGTTCCTTAGTATAGAAGTAATATAAGATTAAACTAGATATATAATCTAGCTATTATAGGCTGCCTACTTAGATAAGATAAGCTAACTAGTAGATAAAATAAATCTCTAATATAATACTATAATAGCTGTAATTAAACTTAAGCTAAGAAAAGGACTAGTAACACTAGTAGATATTAATAAATACTAAAGAAAGATTAGATTACTACTCTTTACTATAGTTACTATAAGACTAGATATTATATTTACTATATTATAACTAGCTTAATTCCTAATAAACCTAGGAAATAACTACTAAGATATAGTAGACTAAGTACTCTTATACCTATATAGCACCTAGTAATAAGCATTATAGCTTAGAGGTAGCACTAACTTATAGGTTACTAGTAATATATTATTTATAGACAATACTATAGACTATAAAAGCTTCTAAGGCTACACTATTACGCTCTTTAGAGGACTAATTATATAGAAAGTAAATAAATAAGATACTATAACAATATCTATAACTAAGGCTAAACTACTAGCTCTCTCTTAAGTAGCTAAGGAGGTACTCTTTATTTTAAGATTACTCTATAAACTCTAGGTTAACCTAGATGCTTACATAATTACTATATAGTATAATAATTAATAAACTATACACCTAGTAACAGCTAAAGTCTTATAACTTTAAACTAAACTTTAATATATAGAGATCTATAACTACTAGGTTTAATAAGAAGTTACTAAGGTTATAATCTATATAGAATATATATAGTCTATAAACATAATTACTAATAGACTTATAAAGGTTCTACCTAGAAATAAATAGGAAGGTTTTCTTTAATAACTTAGACTAGTTACTATAATAACTAGGGAGGTAATAAATATTATACTACTAGAGGAAATTTAAGAATAGCTTAAAGACCTTATAATTATATAAATACCAGCTTAAGAACTCTCTAAGCTAAAGGGGTATATTAGATAAGAGCAAGCTTTTATAAGGTTAGATCTATATACTTAAATAGGGACCTATAAGGGCAGTATAGGCAATAAATTAGCTAATAGGCTGTATATACTATATTAACCTAAGCTGTGTTAATATTTATCCTATAGTAGAATAGATATAAATTAATATTAAAAAAGGCTATATTAATATATATTTATTATACTATCTTACACCCCTAAATATATAATATCTAGTTTATATTCAATATACTATATAATACTAGAGGGTCTAGAATTTTAATATTGTCTTTATAACTTTTGTTATTATTATTTAGAGTTTTATTAGATGTAATGTTGTAAATACTTAAGTACATAATAGTATATAGTAATTAGGGGCATATAGCAAAGAGATTTAGGAATGCCTTTCTTGCTCGCGTTTTAAGCTTAAAGACGCAATCTTTAAGAAGCGTCTTTAATACAGAGACTGTCTTATCAAGGTGCTGTTCGTCAGGAGGAGTACCAGATTAAGCCTAGTGTTTGAGGACAATACTACGTATAACCTTGCGATCCCGCACACGGGCTTTGCTACCACAGAAGGTATCGCGATATGTAAGATATATGTATTAGTCCCCTTTGTTGGCTCTATTTGGTTGCAAAGCCATCGAGCTGGCGGCTGCAATAGCGAACATGTGGGTTGAGATACGAAAGACGCGTGCGTGTCTGGTACGCGCTTGCATGTGGGGCGCCCCACACGCATTGTGCGGGCGGCGAGCCGTGCGGTGCTCGGTCATCTTGGTAATCACAGCTGCCAGCCAAACGAACTACTAAACTACACAACACTTACGAGCCACGCAACCATGGTTTAACTCTCACGACTTGTTGAAACGCATTGAGATAGATAAAAATTCGGTTTAATACTACGAACAAGGCCCGCGACACCGAAAACGACGCTGCGTAACATCCTCGCACGCCTGAAGCCCGATACGCAGGACACCCATTACTCTGAATACCGCATCGTTCCAGTGCTGACCTGCAGCCTCAACGGCATGCCACATCCTTCTCCTCCACAGGCTGATTAACTCGGCGATCGTCTCGCTACGACCGTCGACTTGCATTTCACCCCTAGGGCCTAAGCCACCGCCGGGCGCTACGCAAACGCGGCAATGGAAGAGCCTCACAATCAGTTCTACGCTATATTGTCTTCTAGCCAAGCGCCCTACTCTGACAGCGTTGAGGTGCACACAATCTGGTCTGCTTATGACTAAGTCTGATCATAATCCTCTGTCTGGCAACGATTGGAGTGCAATGTGGACACTTCTCAAAACAAAAGATTAGACGCCTGACATTCTCAATGACTTTGGTTGAACTCATCCTGTATTTCTTGCGACAAGTATGCACTACTACTAGATGGCGTGAATCATACGCAAGAGATGGGAAATGATGATGATACGTTAGTTATGACGTGTCATGATTAATTGTGATCCTCACAACCACCCCATCGACGGCAATGAATAAACAACCCTCATCATCTACTTCGCGCGTGATTTCATTGTCTATCTGCTTGACATCAACCACACTATACCCCTCACAAGCTGCAGCTTTTCCTGCTTCTATATCGTCAAGCCACGCAAAACTATGCGTCACTCTCTAAGTACCATGTGTAATTGTATTCTGGTCCTGGTATTTAATATGTAAATGGAATCTTCTAGCAGCAGTTCTGAAAAAGTTTTTATTACCCTTCAAAATTAGTGGCTGCCCTTGCATCATCTCCACGCTGTTACCTGCAACGGGAATGTCTTCAGAGGAAGCTATTGATGTCTCTGATATGTTTTCCTTCCTAACATCTTTTGTCTCCTTCGCGCTTGAATTTGTTGTTTCGCTTGTGAATTTGTCCCTAGATTCCTTCCCCAGCGGCTGCTTGGACTGCCTCGACCGTATCTTGAACTCGTTTTTAGAGAGATCTTCTGATCCCCCCTTAGACTTGATTGTGATGGTGTTTGAGTCTGCCTCTACTTTGGTTGCATTGGACAATAGCATTGTCTTCTCTTCCACTGTTGTACTGCCCTGTACAACCAGCAGACTGCGCAGTGTTGACGAAGAAAGTGGCAACGTAAGCAACGTACTCTCATTGGGATCTGGATACGCAGTCTTCTGACCTCTTGAGAGAAGTGTTCCCAGACTTGCGTTTATTTCACTGTCTAATAACACATTGAACCTCTGCTCCAAACACAGGAAACTCGGTAAGAAAGGCAGTTGCCAGCCAGGATAAAGGCGGCCATGGGTGTGAGTGGTGTGCATTTTGCCGTGCATGTGTATAAATGTATTGCAAAGAAAACATGCATCCTTGCTTGGGGCAACAACACGTGGTGGGAGGCTGGAAGGGTTCAATTCCAGGTAGTAGATAACTTGGATCTCGGCGTGTATCTTTGATTGTGTAATGCTCTTGACCACCTGGTCTGTGAATTGAGAGTTGGCTCTAGAACTCTTTGCATCTATCAAACGACAGACGCGAGTGATATCAATATTTCGAAAGGAGTTCTGATTCTGCGCGAGAGTATTTCCCAGTGTCGGCGTTGCAGAGATCCTTGGGGGCCGAGTATAAGCCTCTGCTGGCAATTCAATGGCGGTCAATGTTATTTGGCGAAACAACAATCTTTTCCTCGACATACGATACAAGTAGCGGGCTATCTTGCTATATTGTGCGATTTTGCTAATGATGTTAACAAGGCTTTTCCGACTATTAGGGTCCATATCTCAAGATATAAGACCACCGAATAACGCCTCAATATCTACGGCTTGCCGTAGATGATAGATGGAATCAACCAATTCTTGTAGTCATACCAGAGTCTGATGATTGACCCAATCGTCAGCCAGTCTGATCACAAGTTTTGCCTCTTTGATGAAAGAACACAACAGCTTGTAACGGGGATCGGATGTTGTCCAGCAAAGTTCGCTAAGTCGTTCAACTGCTGAATGAAGGGCTTGCTAGATGCTTTGTTTTAGTGCGCCTTGCTTACTTTGTGCCAGTCTCAGCCTTAACAGGATGCGCTTTGTGCACATTGAGACGACGGCACTAAAAACATCCCTCTCCATATCTAGTGACACGGTTGTTGTTAGGTCTCTGGGTAACAAACTTGGTAAATAGCTTCAACTCACTATGCCCGCCATTTGCTAGAACCAGAAAGATACTGTTGAATCCGGTTCTGAGTCGTTGCAGGCTTTGGATCCCAGCCTGCCATTGATCGTAATTCACAGCCAACAAAACGTTTGCTGAAGATGTTTCTGGATTCTGCTGTATACAAAGAGCTGGTATGTGATTGACATCATCAGAATCATTGGCCAGGAAGGCGAGTGATTCCGCAAGCCGACGCTCCTCTGCAAGCGACAGCGCATAACCTTGCACATATGTCTTTGGCATCTCTAGTATATTTCGGCCTGGCAAAGTAGGTACGGAATAGAGAAAATAGAGGAACAAATGTTCTTGGCACAAATAACAGCGGGGCAATGGTTGACAGTGGTTTCCATTGAGGATGAACATAACAGCTGAGAATTGTCTGTTCATCCAAGAACAATTGCAGCAGTTTATATGCAAATGTAATGCAGGTCTACATGTTTACGCAGTTTTATACTGGCGCATGTCACAATAGGCTAACCTATCAAAGAGCGCTATAATAAACACAGTTAATAACACTGCTGCGTTGACAATCTCTGTGCGTGAAGCCTCGAGCTAATTAGCATCATTCTTTAGGCTCCAGCGTAGCTCTGTTAGTGTTGCCACCGTTAAGGGCTACTTGGAGCTCATTGTAATAGCGCTAGCTCTTGGTGCAACGGCAAAGTCCTGGAGTTGTGAGATTGTCCGGAGGAATATTGCGCTGTAAGCCGCCTAAACCCGGTATCAGTACGAAAGAGGGCATCATAAAGCTATCGCATGTAGAACAGGTGTGAGTGCACGCTATTCAGCTTGGTGTAAGCGAGCAAAACAGCACTTGACAAATCTGGCAGAGTGCCTTGTGGATCTGCCTAAGTAGCTCTTGAGCTTTTGCGCTTTCTACACAGAAAGCGGCAAAGAAGCTGTGCTTTAACAAGGCTCTATTTTGCAAGCTTAGCAGTAACACTATAGTGTTTGAGTCCTTGGGATTTGTTGGATACTCGTTCATGCACTAATAGTGGGGAAACTTCCCGTGCTGTTGTAGTGCTATCACTCCTCCGATTTATCCAGTACACTGGGTGCCATTGATTACGATTGTGGCGGACTGTGGGTCAGATATTACAGCATAGCAGTTCTTATTCGCATGCGGTGGAATGGTGCGCTGATTGGTTTATATGTCGAGGCCAACTGTAGATGTCTTGATTGATCCAGGCTATGATGTGACACTTAGGTGCGGAAGTGACTAATTATCCTACAGCACAAACTGCAAAGCTATCAAGCGAATACTGTGTGTAGCACATCCTGCGTTGTGGAAGAAAGATAGGAAGCTTCTACACGCTTAGAGGCAATTCAATAGCGATTATCTTCCCTGCTTTATCTGCCCATCCGGGTGGGACTGCTTTAAGTAGAGGCGGAATGCCTTGAGGCTAATTGGCTTCCAACTATGAAAGTGAATATTACACGGAGACTTTTACTTACTACTCGTGTGCCTGTCTGTATTCCAGCCTGTGTACGGTTTGATGAGCCCTAGAGAAACTACTATTGTCGTTATCTGAAGTGACTGCGCATTCTCTGGATGGCAGGATGGTACGTAGAAGCGATGGAAATCGGAATGACACTTGTTTGATCTAGGTCTTGGTTGGAACAAGTCGCTTTAAGAAGTGGATTTCCCTCGTCATACTCGCTCGAAAAGTCCTACTCGAATCACATCATGGCGGAGGAAGATGGACTTACCGCAGACCCTACCTTATCGCTGCACGACCTAGAAAAGCCCAAAATCTCACAGTTAGTCCAATACAGCAAGCATTAGCATATCAAGTACTAAAAGCGTTAAGCTGTTGACCTCAACCGTTGTCACGGTGATAATAGCTCACTCAAGGACATGCTACCTTCACTCTAACCTTCCGTGCGCTGAATTAAAGAGATTCGCGAACAGTCTGTCAGGCAACTTTAAAGAAGCTAGAGTCGGAACTATTACAATCAAGGATGGGGACCCCGAGCTGACCGTCTATTGTGTCGAATATCTGTATCGCAATCAGTAAGCTTCTCTCTTGTAAGATCAATCAACACTCTGGGTATATCAGTCTAGCATGCCTGTATGCTATGGGAAAGCGTCTTATTACAGAAGCTTTCCAGGCGTACTGCCTTTGGAGGTTCACTCAGTCTTTAGTAGCAACATCTCCGCTCTCGGAGCAGGTGATATGCAATCTTCTGTACCTTACATACACCTCGTAGTGGAATTGGAACCGTATCAGAGGGTCTTATTACCTGTGTCGTTCTTGCACGGAAATTACAGAGAGGGTTCGTGAAGATCTGCTGAGGTCGCAAATTTTTTGGTTTGGTGGTAGCAAGGTCGCGACCTTGCAGAACTCATGTATGTTCTGTTGGATGCTGCATAATCTTCCAGATCTCGGACGACACCTCTGTTTGTGGGTGTATAGAGCCCAGCAAACACCAGCTGCGAAGCCGAATAAGCTATCGTGTCAAAGTTTTGGGCTTGAAAGTAAGCATACCCTTGCCAAGACTGCACACCTTACGCTTAATGTAGCCAAGTAATGTGTGTAGCACCTTTGGAAAGGGGGTAGATTATGTTACCTGGTACCCATAGCTATATATGACAAACTCCAAAAGGCGTGCAACATGTGACTGTTTGTAGTCTAGGCACGGTTTCGTCACAAGCTGAACAGATGATACGTTAAGGTTTTGTCGCAAGCCACTTTAACGTCGTCGATTCACTGTCTTGCTCTCCTATAGATAGTACTGTATTGAAGTTACGTCAATGCAAAGACGTCTTCATAAGAAAGAGCTCACTCTGAATGAGAGTATGCGAAACGTGCCTTGCCTCTTTAGGTCGCCCCTAGGAAACGTAGTAGTGATGCAGGGAAGGGAACCAAATTCAAACTTGGCGATGTAGTGAGCACAATTTAGGACGGTTCTAGCATGCTGTAAGCTATTATTTAGGTATTGTAAAGGCTTATTCTTAACAAGGTTGTCGTAAAATTACTCTGAGTGTAATAAACCTGTTCGGTGCGGAGCAGCCTGACTTGTAGTACATTCTCCATAAGCTCCATCTGTGACCATCTTCGTCACAGGAACGTCTATGCCATTCCTGTTGACTGAAGCTTTGCTTTATAATTGAACAGGCTAGAGTACCCTATTATAGAAGCCTCTGAAGTATTGAAATACGCTGTAGGCCAACCAGCAGTACGTCTAATACATGAGCAGTACTATAAGGGCTTTCCATCGACATGTGATGACGCTGTCACAACATCAGTGCACGTCCAACAATACCCACTTCTTCCTTGATTGTGTATTAGTTCAGTGTTGTTATATGCAACCGTCAATTTCGGGACCGTCAACTAAGTGGATTAGGTGATTGGGCCGATAAGCTTTGGTAGCTTTGACCACATCTCTTGCTTCCACGTATCGCAAGATCTCAACCTTAACAATCTAGTCCTTGTTACGCTCTAGTGACGACATAGCCCACTTTTCATTTCAAGATGCTAACGATTTATTATGTCAACAAGGCGCTCAGTCAATGCAAACACACCAAGTGGGTTCTGTTCGAGATCTACGGGTTATAAGAGAACTTCAGTTCAACCATCGCTTCCTCTTGGCTTCCAGATCGACCTTCCCGTCGCTAAAGTAGTGCATCGGGCTGATTGCATTCACGACTTTCTTCACTTTTTTCTCGAAGAGTTCGCCTTGCTGATGACCATATTTATGCAAACGATCACTCAATGTGCTGTAGAGATTTTTGCCGACTTTGTTATATTTCTTGCCGCCGGACAGCATCTTGAGTGGTTGACTGTCACAATTCTTGAGGCACTTGATCTATTGCCCCTGCCAAGATTCCTTCCAGCGAGGCCCAAGCGTTCCTGGTGACATCTTAGTGGTTGGTAGATGTTCTAGCAGCCAGCGGCAGATGATTAGCGACTCCGCGCTGACTTGTCCCTCCCGTTGCACAGTGATAAGGCCTAGGTCTGTACGTAGCTTCTTCATCTGCCCCGTGAACGTCATGGCATTCTCCTGAATACGTCCTTCGCAGTTCTCAACCCTGATCTGCAGGTCATTCAATTGTTCACCTGGTATCAGAAGACGTTCCTTATTTTCAGATCAAAGCTTCGCATCCCGTTCAATTAGATTGCTTGGTGCTGAACAAGCAAGTGGCTGTTTTTGAAGCGTTGATTGTAGATCTGTAATGTCTTGTTGCGTTTCGTTTCTCATGTGGATATTTTGCATCGCCTCAAAAGCTATCTGTTTGTTCAAGTCCCTTAAGTCTCTTCTGTTTTCCGAACCAGAATAGCATTCTTGTCAAGCTGGCAACTCTTTTGCACCTACTTACGGTGCATCATGATTACAGTCAAACTGCGCCGAAGTTCCCGTATATTCTGCTTAAGGTTGTCTGACAGTACGTGAAGCCTTATTACTCCACAAAAGCTTCAAATCCTCTTGCAAAAGCTTGTCCAGTCTAAGCCTTGCTTAACGTGCGTATAGCTACAGCCGTAGAACGAAGCGCCGTACTTGTTATGAAGACATGTGAGACAAATGATATCGTTCTGAGGGAGCGCTGAATCGTATCTCGGGGTTATAGTTGCGCTATTACCTTGTGCGCTCCAGTACTCTGCAGGTGTCTTGTTTTTCTTGAGATATCGAACGAGATATGTGAACCAAAGTAGGATGAAGAACCACAGCTGGCTCAATTGCAACAGATATGCAATCAACTTTCCTGGATCTTCCCCAAAGGCTGTGATAGCTTCATGTAGTGAAGATCGCTCGGGAATTCGACCTGCCATGTATGGTAGAATTTGATTTATGAGAGCTCCATGATGATAAGGTTGAAATATGCCAAAGGTCACTAGGCTGGTCTCGTTTCCTGGAAAGTGCTGCAAGAGAGGCGCGCGGCATAGTTTAGAGTCCTTGACCAGGTGCTGACGTGCTTTTGGTATTAGACGCATTGTGGGACATACATGTTATTACCATTGAGACCAGGTGAAGTAAGACCAAGCCAGCTCTTCCCTTCCCTGGAATTGTATGCAGTTCAGTACAGTTCAAGAAACAGTCAGCGAGCTTGCAAAGCAAAAGATCTAGCAACGATGGATTGATACCAATTCTGTATGTATATGATAGCTGCACCATCTTTTCCACCGCTATACATATCCCGCAACCAACCAGCTGCATCTTGCTGTGAGGCTATGTCAATCTAAGGTCAGCTACTGCCGAAATTAACGTGCAACTTGCGTGATTGCTCACTTCATTTCTGCTACTTGCTTACGTTCACATGAGCGTACAGGCCCCATCTTATTTGGCAACTTTCCAATCAACTTCGTACCACAGCTTTTGTGGGACAGGTTAATTTGATCTTTAGTTATTTGTACACACGTAGCCTTGCGTTGTCAGATGCGCACAGCAGCTAGCGAAAATCAAACCTCTTGACTGCCACCAAACGCTACTGCGCCTCCTACCCTACCTCTAGAGGCACTGTCATCTAAGGAGATTCTCCACCAGACGCTGGTAACAGAAGCCAACAATTTGCCTGAAATGTGTTCCTATGCTGAGCGGAATGTTGGAGCATCTCTGTTGTGATTGCTTCCTGCATGGTGCACGCAGTGTACAACATCATTACTGGAACTTGAAGTTACTACACAAATATCCTCGTGAGTGAACGACACTGCTATTTTGAGGGCTGTGCGCGGGGCAAATAACATTGTAGTTAAAATTTGTGCGAGTGTGTCCCATTTGTATGTGGATGTCTAAGAACTATACACGCTTGTGGACTACAGAATTTCGCGGAGCAAGAACCTAAGAATCCCCCCAGCATAAGCTGATTCTTTTGGAAAGAGTTTTCCGCTTTTGATAGTATAGTTTCGAAGCTCGTCTAGAGACGAGAATAGCTCGATATTGTGATTTGAAGTGTCCACCAAGTCTACAAGGTTGATATAAACAGCTCTTATAATCTTTCCACAGTCAGTGGAGGAAAATGTCGAACTGGACGTCTAGAAATCACCTCCTTCCAATAAGCAATAGTTATGGGCATTGGCTTAATGTGGACCGCTACGCAGAGCCTATGCCAATGTTCAATGTTGGTGATATTGGTACCATATAAGCCATTAAACCGAATAACTATAGCGTCTCTAAAAGCTTGACTAGCCTCTTTGCGCTCTTCGTTGTCTCTATCCCAGGCAAAGAAATCACACATACGATAGAATTCTTCCGCCATACCTCTCTTGCAGTTGTATAAATATTCTGGATACCTTAAGAAGAATACAGTAACTGCGTCCAAGTTCTCTTTGATTTTGTAGCGTTTTTTCTTCTCCTAAAAGATAAGATATAAGAAAGAGAGTATAAACGTTTCTAAATTTCCTAGAGACTTACCAATTTGCCTTCAAGGCAGGTAGATCCTAGTTGTGAACCACTGTTGTGTAAGAACTTACAGCTTGTTCTATAAGTACAGAAGCCTTTGTCCCTAAACTAATAGCATACTGCCTATAAGTTTCTGCGCATTGTAGTTCTTCTAGTAGAGTAGCCCTAAGCGTGTGGCTATACTTACTTATTAAAGCATAAGATTAAACATATATAGTTGTTATAGACTAGAGCTGAATCCTACTTAGTGTGACAGCGAATGTAGATTAGTTAACACCTTGCATAGTGTCTTCTTTGTCTATGGTATTGCTAAGGGATTTATAAGCGTGGTGTATATTATTAACTTTTGGTCACATAAGGTGGTATAGTAGAGGTCTTTCTAATAGACAAATCACTTGTATCCTGCAATCACTGCTGCTATATGAAGTGGCGGCGATAATTGCTTAGATCTTTTGGCATGAGCGTTAACCCCGGTGCTGATGTCCAACACAATTACCTTAGTGCTGATGTCTAACACAATTACCTTGGTGCTAATGTCCAACACAATTAATGCTATCGCGTGAAATTTCTTCTCGTAGAAGACTAGACACAGTTTACTTAGTTTTCTAACTGTGTACTGTGTTTAGATGATAGCATTGGCACTATTTAGTCATTGGTATGGGCGCATTGCGCAATGCTAGAGACAGATACAATGTAACTGTTCCAATATATAACGTGACGTGATAAGGGCGGCCCTATTTGCTTACAGACATAGCACAGTAGATGTGACCATAGATCTTAGTAGCAATTCATGTATGTAACGTTGACTGTGAATTAGGTACCGGCTGCTAGAAGCTGACGGCTCGAACAACAGATAGTTAGCACTTTAACGTTAGTGCATTCATTAAGGCCTTGTAAAATTGCGTCATTATGCATAGGAATAACCAGGAAGCAGTTGATTAGCTAGATACTGATATAGGTAATATTACATACATAACTAAGCTCCTATTCTTATGTCTGCTCTAACAAACAGCATAGCCTAAAAGCATATGCGTCCTGTTTAAATAGAGTAGTGCTTGTTTGTGTAGGTACTCGTTTACAAAGTATAATTTGTTGGAAGGTAGTTACTATATTAACTGTTGTATCAGCAAGTTTCCACTACAGGTTTATTAAGTAATCAAAATTGCGTTGATTCTTACTTAGAACAACTAGAGTGAGTGCTATGCGGATCAAAGCTGGCGTTCCTAAGATTATCAGATTGCTTGACTAGAATGCAATAAGCTTATCTACTTCTAATCTGGGAATATGTGGATGTAAGCAAAACATTAAGCTAACAGCGACGGAATAGCTAAGAAATCTGGTAAATGACACGGTAACTAATGTAAGCAATCTAGAGCAAATACGTGGTCGCATAAATAAGCGTACTAACGTAAATATAACGGCCTGCAATAACGTTATATGCACTCTTAGGAAGCTTTCACAAACGATTTTATTGTACGGGAATAGACCAGTTCACAAGAGCAAGGGGTGGAATCTTGAACCAAGGCAATGCTTATGTTGTACACACATGCGTATTATACTCTTTTAGGATTGTTACAACTGGAAGTATTTGCAACATTCCCTATAGAGCTAGATTAACTTTTGATTTGCAGCACTAGCAATACAGTTCTTATAAGAAAGATCTTCTCTCCACTATATTCCAAGATGTATCCCTAGTTCAAGTTGTAGCACTGGTTTAAAGGGGTCTCGAAATTATGTCGGCAGTGATCCAAAGCAGAATCCAATACACTTTTGCGAACGACCAACTTTTCTCTTCTGCACTAAGATCAGCTCATAGAGACAAAGATGGCGACGCGTTTGATGACGGGAACAGGGGCCTGGCCTACTATGGAAATCTGGCAATGCAAATGGCAGAAACACATGAAGTGATTGTGGAGCACGGCAAGACATTGCGTGAGTTTTCTCTCCTTTTTAGGAAAATGGTGCTGAGGACAGGAACAGACGATATCTATACTTGAAATCACTGGTCTTAGTCTAAGAAGGGCCGAGCACGGGCATGCAGATTGTTAGGCATTGAGCCTTTTATTGAACGAAGCATCCGGCAGCGGCACCAATCACCTTCTGATACAGTTCTTGACAATGCCCTCAGCGCTCTGCTTGGAGCCGTTTGGCTTGACTGTGAAAGCCAGGACTAAACTACTGCAGCGACACGTAGAACAATTTTGAACGTGTTACGAAGCATAGATGCGATTGTAGACGTTCAATCACTGTTAGAAGGATTTGAGACGCAGCCAATCACGTCGATAGATTATCAGTCTGCTGTAATTACTGATCACTCTGAACAGCAATATGGTAACCTAGACTTGAGTTTTGGACAAGAGCCGGGAAACATGGACGAGTTTACTGATGAATGGTTCGAGCGACAATTTGGCGGAATCTCTCAGATGATGCTACATTCAGAGCTCTCTGTCAAGACCTGCGAGAGTTTGCTGATGAGGTCGAGGGACTATTTCCTCCCCAACACAATCTGACGGACGCTTCTACTCAACTAGTTCTAACAACAAACATCCCAATGTTGGACAGCTGGGTCCCGGTGGTGGTACAGCAGCATGTTGACTGTGGCAAAGACCTGCACGACACACAGAGGAATAACTTACCTGTTTCTGAGCCTTAGAGTGTAAGCAGCGTAACACTGGTAACAAATGCTAAGAGAAAATAGTTGGAAGACAAAGAAACGAAATTGATCTTAGCATATTGCAGCTTTCTGCAATCAGAGCAACAAAAATTGACAGCGATCCTGCAACAAAATAGACAGGCATTAGTTAAATATTTAGAACATCGTAAACTCGACAAGATGGAGAGAGGGACTGCAATACTGCCGCAATTTCTTTACCTAGCGATTGGCAGCTGGCAGACGATCAGCGATTATAGGGATCTACTTCAACGGGCAAGGAGTGCTTTAAATGTTTCCAGACAGCTAAACGTGTCTGTATGGAGCGCTGCTGATACTTACGATGAGATTTGCCGTCTGGACCAAGACGAAACGCTGAATATCTTACTTAGGAGATACCATACTATAAATTTGTGTACAGAAAGCCAGCCATACAATAACGATTACGGTCGTATTATCGTACAGACTCCCGGCACAGTGGGTGTAGCTGCGACAGCACTTGCGGGTAATCCTGTATACGCACGAGACGCCTGTCTGACAGACCAGCTGGTATTGAAAATCTTGCCAGACACACAGCTAGGGTCAGCTGAATTCGAGAAGGCTTGTCGTAGAGTCAAGCGTCTTCGGAAGTTGGCAAGGTACCTTAGTGGCTTGGTCCAGAGCTATAGTCTCGGGATACTTGCCCTTCTTCCTTCGGGGCCATTATTTGGAGAACTATATTTGACTGACACTACGTGGGTGGACATGATTCCTTCTCATTCAAAGGCTGATGAATCAAGGTTGACATCTATGACTGAGAAAAATTTTGATAGCCTCACGCAACTTCTCCACCAAGAACAGGGCGCGCTGCTTCAAAATCTCGGTAGAGCGATTGAACCCTCTTTGATAGCACTGGTTCAAGGTCGCTTGGAGAGAGATACGACATATCTTGCTGAAAGCGTAGATCTATCACTTCTTGTTTATTTACCTAAGGGCCTGTTGCACTTAGATTGGAGTTGTACAGTTCTCGAAAGCCAGACATAAAGCGATACTATGATTTGGTGTCCCAATCAGCTCTAGATGATATCGTCAAGGTATACGCCTAAGGGTTCATGGTCAATATCTCTTTCCATAGCGACCTTTGACAAAACTGAAAGTGTGTGATAATACTCATCGTGTTGAGAGTCAAATAGGGGTTTTTGGAAAGCATCTTCAATGGACACGTTAAAACAGCTGAAGACCACATCAAGTTGTGAGTGGAGACTTGCCTTGACTTTCGCATTGCGATGAAAGTAGGAATACTTAAAGTCTAAACCATTTTGGCTACAATACATGCTTTATGGCTCACAGTCAGCTTACTTTGGCAAACCAGTGCGAATGAGTGCTGGGTTTTGAACAACTAAAGGCTTATTCTAAGAGCTGTGGATTGGTACCTTTTGCGGCCCAGAACACAACAAGCATGACACATTAATTCACTCCACAACGTAATTCAAACTTGCAATTCGCAATAATTTCTTTAGCCAATGCAGGAAATAAGTCCGTCCCCTAATATCCTTCTAGTCTCTACTGTGCTTAAGACTGTCTTCTATTCTGTCGGCAACTTTATCTTTTCTCCTGCTTTTCCAAGCTTTGAGAGTAGTGTCAATATTCCGCGCTAGTCTTTCCAGTGTTGCCCTTGTATGAACCCCTATTAATCGCGAGCGCTCCCTCTGTAGCAGCGTTTCTGATTGTAGCAACAAAATTCGAATCACTTAGGATTTTACTACTTATACCAGCAAGTAAGATATCGGCAATTCTTACACAGGTCTAGTACGGGCTACTAATAATGCAGGAACATGCTCCTATGCGCCCTTGCTCCCGTAGATTGCTGGCATTTTGCGTTGTAAAACGTGGAGCTAAAGCCTTTTATAATAAGATCCACCTACAAGTTAGATAACTAGTTAAATTCTCTGTTTTTTTATATTAGTAAATAAGCTATAAATCTCTATTAAAAGCTACTACTAGAATTCTTTAAGTATCTTATAGTAGTAAATTATATAGTTTATAGTTATATATTTACTATATATATAGTCTATCTTAACTTTCTTATATTAGAATATTCTATAGTACTAGAAAAAACTACTAAATAATGTTTT
>JAGKPY010000217.1:0-20579 GCA_022609225.1 Boeremia lycopersici | reverse complement strand
GGTTAAACTAAGGCCTAATAACCTCTAGGTTACTATAGAGAACTCTCTAGTAATCCCTCTATTAAGTTAATTATAATTAGAGTCTAGGCTTATATTTAACAAAGTTTAAAGCCTATTAAGGGCTAATAGGCTCTATATTATATATAGTATATAATTAATTAGCTATATCTTTAATATAATAGAGTGTTAGGGCAAGTCCTTACTTATTAAGCCTTCTTATATACTATATAAGTGCCTTCTCTTCTATCTTATTAAGGGCTAACAATTTAGGCTAGGTATTATATATTAACTGCCTTTTAGTGTATTACTAAAGGAGGGTTGTTTTTAATACCTAGTAGATAATAGCAGTATATTACATACTTAGTTCTTAGGGTTTCTTAATTGCTTAGAGTGTAAGCTTAATCCTATCTTCTTTTAAGAGTAATTTAAGGTTATGTAGCTAATCTATTAATATTTAAAGGTTAGAGGGCCTAATAGCTTGTTAGGGCAGTCTACTTGCCTAGCTAGTCTACTTGCTATGCACTTACGTTATATAACAAGATATACTTTCCTCTTAGCGCCTTATTTCTTACTAATATTCTTAGTTTTTCTTTTGTTATTTTCTAGAGATTGTAGGCCAGTCTTGTGCTCTGTGTACTCCTAAGATAACTTGGTTTGCTTGATAAGTAAGCTAAGAAGAAATCCAGCGAAGCTGACAGACGCATATAGAATGAATAACTTTTGCAGCACATTCCAATAGGCAGTTTCAACTGCCTGCCTTTGATCTGCTGGAAGGCCTGTAATCTTCTGGATACTGGCGGAAGCGTCTTGTCCTTTGAACTCTGACGCGAGCTGTGGGCCCAAAGCAGATATCAAACGGTCTTGCTGGGAGCTCATTACGTTGCTGAAAACAACTCCACCAAGAACGACAGAAATGGATGTTCCAATCTGGCGTGCTAAAGAGTAGGTAGAAGTGGCGGCACCAATGTCTCGGGGCTCTATATTGGTTTGGATAGAAATGAGAGGCGCTTGGAAGCCGGTCCCGGATCCCAGTCCAGCGATAATCTGGAACACGATAAGGCGGTCCCAATGGGGTTCATCATCGAGATAGGTGAAGAGGCCGAGTCCAATACTCATGACAAACATACCGACGATAATGGGCCATCAAAAGTTTCCAGTCTTCTTGATCACCATGCCAGAGCCCACTGAAAGGAACGACGATGAAATGGTATATGGCAACAGATACACTCCAGATGAGAGGGGACTTGCTCCAAGCACGGCCTGGAAATACATTGGCAACCAGTAGCTGCCACCGAGGAAAGCCATGGAATACATGATGGCCAAGAGGTAGGCAGAGACGCTGTTTCTGTAGTGGAAGATACGTGGAGGAATGACGGGATAGTCGGCAACCTTGGACTCATAACTGCAGAAGAGTGCAACGGAAACGGCGCCAAAGACGATGAGGCATATGACCGTAGCGGAATTCCAGGCAAACTCCACACCGCCAAACTGAAGACCCATGAGTACCATGAGCGTGCCGCCAATAACAAGCAGATTGCCAATCCAGTCGATTGCTGCGAGACCTTGTTTGAGTGGCGTGCGAGGATTATGCAGCTTGAGAAAGAAGACCAAAACGGCAACAGACACGCAGCATTAGAGAGGCTCCAAATTGCGACTGATGGAAGCACTGCATGCCTTGTGTTTCCCAACGCCACTTTCGCTCGGGATTGTGCAGACGTGATTGCAAAGGAGAACCCGGAAGTCACGGCTGACATTGTAGAATTCCAGAGTCCTGGGAATTACAATAGAAGCGCAACCCAGATCTTACGCATCGCAAGCTTTGTCATGGTTCTTTTCCCTCCAGCAGCCAAACAGCCTACGATGATGTTCTGGATGAACACTGGAGGAGGAATGACAACACGACATGCAGTCTTCGCGAAAGATTACCTCGATTGCCTGGAAGCCACATCCATTGCTGAGAAGACAAAGATTCAACCAACGCGACGTATCACCACACTATCAACTCCGGCTTGGGTGCACGAGATCGCCCCCACAGCGATGCATGTCAAGTCAACAGTTGCTGCTCTGTCTACTTCTGAGAACTCTTCGCTACCTGTGGTTACTGCAGACAATGTGACTTTATATCCAACTGGAATGAGCGCCATATGTTATGCTTCCCTGGCCCTGCAGACAGTGGCAACAACGTCAACAGTGGTTGCTTTTGGGTACCTTTTGCTCCATGCCAACATCATCAACGTCATGCTAACGATTACTCAGATGGCTGTACGATGAGACAATTCATAACCTGAAGCACGGTCTCTGGGAGAAATTCATCGGGTACAAGCGGGGGACCGAACAAGATCTGGAAGCTTTGACCAAGCGTCTGGAATCCGGAGAACGCATTGGGGCCTTGTTCTGCGAACTACCCAGCAACGTGTTCTTGTCGACTGTTCCGCTGCAGCGCTTACGAGCTCTCGCAGACGAATACGACTTCATCCTTGCCTGCGATGACACAGTAGCTGGCTTTACTAACCTTGATCTTATTCCGTATATCGATGTCTTGCTAGCCAGCTTGACCAAAATGTTCAGCGGTGCATCTGATGCTACAGGGGGAAGGTGAGTAGCTCTAATAACTGAACTGGCATGGTTCAATCACAGACTGACAAATTGTAGTGTCACTGTCAATCCAGCGTCGCGCCACTGCAAGACTATCCAAGAGGCTTTGCAAGCTCGCTATCAGCCGAGCTTTGTCTTCCCTCTTGACACGAAAGTTCTGAAATACAACAGCCAACACATACGATGGCGTGCCCAGAGATGCAACGAGAATGCTCTCGCTGTCGCCCGAATGCTGCACGGCCATCCACTAATCCAGCGCCTCAATTATCCTTACTTCGACGAGTCGCTTCCTGTCTACCATAGCCTGATGCGCAAGGAGGGAGGCTACGGCCCTATCATGAGCGTCATTTTTCACGATGAGAAGGTTGCCCGCCGCTTTTACGATTTGCTTAACGTACCCAAAGGATCTAGCTTTGGTACTAATTTTACCATCGCAGTGCCATTTGCGCTGCTCGTTCCTTATTACAATAAGCACAAGATTGCTGCATATGGTCTACCGGAGCATATTATACGGATTAGTGTCGGGCTTGAGAATGTGGAAGACATCAAGACGGCTATTCGGGCAGCGCTAGCAAAATATGATGGGAAACCCCAATTTAAGAGCGAGCCCTAAGGGTGGAGGTTAGAGCCATCTGTAAAATAACTGTTGTTGTCAAAAAGAGGCTTGATGGCCTGTATTCCAACTCTAAGAAAAAGTTATTACCAATTCAGTCGGGCCGGAACTGAACTGTATATATCAGGTAACCGAGCTCTTGAGCTTAACAGCTAAACCATCCTATCCTACTCTTCTTTCAATATCTCCTCGCTTCTACAGGCCTGTCTCACTATCTTTGTCTCCGTCGGCAAGATGAGTAGTCTCAGCATGGGGCATTCTTTCGCATAGGGGTTAGCCAGAATATTACACTGCTTGAGGCAACCTTCCTGGGTACGCAGAGCTGGCTGAACTATGATAACTCGGTGTTTGGAGTAGTCGTGGATCGTTTCAAATGGGAAAGTGATTGTATTGTTGAGCATGTGGGTCCCGGGAAATTGGAAGCTACCGGGTGTAAGACAAGCGCTGACGATGCTTGCAGTGGAATCAGGGAGAGGTGTTCTCATCCAGAGATTATCAAGTCGCAGCGTGATATCGTCTATTTCCTACCGAGCAGTCATCTTATCTTGTAAATTTGTAGATGAAAGTTTCAGGTCTGAAGAGGATAACTTGACCAATCGTGCCTCCAATCTTGACTCCCTTCTTTGGGAGGCCAGATATCATGGAAAAGCCTCTCAGGCTCTCCGTCAAACAGCGTTGTATATCTGTAGCGGGCCTCCCTCTCATGTTTCCCTAATTCTCTGACAGTGACGTCTTGTCGATCGGTTCGTACAGGGCGCTCGATTAGCCATGATCGACTCAAGACATCCAAGGGCCCGGTGATGAAGCTTGATGGGTTGTTGCCGCCATAATCCCCACCCCCAGTAGTATACAGTTTGAGACGCTCTAGCCGCTTTCCTGCCTTATCTTCGCTGACAACTTTCCAGATAGAGCGTGCTAGTACCTCGTCAACTGCGCAGTTGATGTAAGTCTCCCTTACAATACCCCTTTTCAAGTGAGGTCTATCAGGATCTACGAGTTTTTCGTCTTCTGCGTCGAAGTGCGGATCGTATGTGCTGTCATGCCCGACATGCCAATTCGAACAGTCCAGAGTAAGAAACAGAAATCTCAAATTGTGCATCGTGGCGAAGATCCTGTACAGCTCAGTTTCAGACGCGCTAGATTTATCACGTCTGACTGGAACTGCAAGGTCCTCTAGTGCAGGGCACTCAGCTTGGATTTGAAGAAGACGATCTCGAGTAAACTCCACGGGGATTTCTCGATCGACTCGAGCGTCGACCCAGTTGTGGTATGTCCTCTCAAAGGTATGAATACTGAGCTTCTTCAGCGTTGATCCGTGACGAAACACAATAGCATCTACCATCAAAGAATCAATTGGTCCCCGAACAGTTATTTCTTGAAGCGGAGGTAGCGCGTGGAAGAACGAGACTGCATTCGCACTGTAGTCTGGTCTTTCAATGTACATATCATCGCGGTCAAGATACACGCAAAGGGTTCTGAGTTGCGAAAATGGCTGGGCCTGAGATAACCACCCCATGGTTTCACTGGTTAATCCCTCCGGGTAACTTGAGTTGTCGCTCCCAAGGGTAAGGTGTTGCAGACAGGAGAAGTCTGTATGTCTAGTCCAGTCCTGAAGCAGCTCCGGAGATTCCAGGTGCGGATATCCTTTGAGTGACAACGACGTCAAACTGCCCATACACTTTTTCGTGTAGCCTGGGAGACCCAGCCACGGTTGTCGAGGGCGTATGAATCTGTTTGCTAACATAGGTTGGAGTTGCAGAACAGTGACTTTTTTTAGGTTGGGCGCCATGCCAGCGATCTCCATTATGGCCTCCGCGTTGTAGTCATCGTCACCATCGGTGTCTCGCCGACTGCAGGTGATCTTCACGGCATGAAGTACAGGAGATTTGGCGAGTTGCATTTCGTACGGGTAAGGAGTGCCCCAGAGTAAAGTCCGAAACCGAAACGTGAGGTGATGTAGCCTGCATTGAGGGTGTTGCTCTTCAAGAATCTCGAGAAGACTTGGCGGGAATTGGCTTTGGCAGTCGTAGATCAGGTCCTTCAGGTAACGCACTGTTTGTAGCAAGCTCACTACAGGCGCCCATGCCATGTCCTCCTCAGAGAGTTTCTTAGTGACAGGTTTGTCATACACCACATGCCTACCGCCCCAGTCGACGTATTCCGGGTCATCCAGTATCTCCCCAAGGCCGCAATATTTCCAATGAGGTTCGAAGCTGTCATTGTTTGTGACCTTGGCGTCGAGTCGCAGGTTCCCTTTGATTGTGATGCACCGGACGTGATAAGTGGAGTCTTCTCGATGCAAGACTTTCAAAAGTTTCTCAACGTCGCGTTGCAGTCTTAGGTGGTTGTAGGCTGTGATCTTGATGTGCTGATAGATAAGGAGCGTAGAAGCTGCATAGCAAGCCTTACTTGCCAAGCTGAACTCGCGCAGGCTAGGTTGGTGTACTGTGTGAACCCAAGCTGCTATCTGCTGCCGAATTTCGAGTGGCAAGGCCGGTAGTGTGGCCATTATGGTCGCGATTAGTGTTGCGTTCGATGGAACAAATTAATCTGGCAGGCCGGACGTATGTTGTCGAAGTAGAAGTAATGACTGAGCAGGGCCAGGTCACAAGAGAACGAATTCTGAAATGCGTAATCAAAGATTACTAGTAGACTGTGGGTGAGGCAGCGTTACACCATGCGCTGTAGAATAGATGTTGGCCTGTAGGCTTCTTATAGGGCTCACGCCGCTTACCTACGGACCCCGCGTTAGCGCTTCAGCCCGTGCACCCCGAGAATTAGTGGGGCGCTAGCCTCTTGCTCTCTGCAAGGATGTGCACAGCTGTCCTCGTCTCACCAACCTGCGCCTCGTTTCGCGGATTTTGAACATTCGTGGACTTCATTGGGCCAAACTGAGACTATGGAGAGGATTATTCTGTCCGTACCTAGAACCGGAGATTTCCTGGCGAACGCCGGCTGGGCGAGCGGCCATTGAGTTTGGAACTTCGCATCGTGAAGGAAAGATGAATTGGGGCACGGATGTCTGGGAGTATTTAAATGGGACAGTCTATCGAGCTCTTAAATTATCATATCTCATTCATTCGCTATCCCTCAGACAGGAACTGGTTTCCTCTGTTCATTCGTTCTTTGCAATTGCTTCACTGTCACTCGCTGCCCTGCTACTATTCTACACCAGTCACTTTAGTGAATTTATATTCGATTCAAAACGCAACCTTCCCTCCTTTCAGACCTCGGAACGTCTCCCTCAAGATGGTATCGGTGAAGAACATCGTCATTGCAGCTTCCCTGCTTCTTAATGGGGTCATTGCTGCACCAGTCTTGGATCGCGAGCAGGGCGCTGCTGCCGTCGACATACGCGCCATTGATAAAATCCCCGTTCAGTCTCGCAATCTGAACGAAGCCCCTGTGGCCGCGTTCGGGGTCAGTAAGGCTAAGGACCAAAAGGCGAAGACGCCTGCACCCAAGCCAAAGACGCCTGCACCCAAGCCAAATACGCCTGCACCCAAGCCAAAGACGCCTCAGCCTCAACCCAAGCCCAAGCCCAAGCCCACGACGCCTCAGCCTACGAAGCCAAAGACCTGCAAGCTTAAGAAGCCACGTAGTCTGGAGCGCCGCGAAGGCCCTCTCAAGCCAGCAAAGAGTGCTAAAGACATCAATGAGGACATGTACGTCCTCTCAGCGACCGGGGAGGTAGTTGTCACCAACTTGAGTGGCTGTACTGCTCTCTTTCTCTGGGATGATAGTAACAGGCCTTCTGTTTTCCATATCTTCTGCGACGATGAAACCGCAAAAGCTTGGGAAGCAATCGACAAAGTAGGAAGGGCTGCGAAGGTCTACTCCATCGTAGCCTCTTCCACGGACAGATACGAGAACACGAAGAAGGAGATCGTGGATTATGCAGAGAACGAAGGGTGGCCTGAACTTAAAGAGGATATTCAGGGCATCTATAATTTAGATAAAACTAGCAAGACTGTCCTTAAGCTTACTGCCAAGGCTGGAAGCAGGACTATTACACCTACAAGATACCCGAACCCTAATTGTCAGTAAGGTATAGCGTGTAAATCCTCTTTGTAGCGATTTCTAGTTGCTACATATTAGGTAATAGGTATTCATGTCTACAGTAGCCAAGGATTGACTTTTCTGTTTGTTCAATGTGTAGCCAATAGGGAGCCGTGTTTCATTCCTGCGTTTACTGCAAACAACAAAGTAACTTGATAAAAAGATCCTAATACCAGAAAATAGTGAATAGTCAACCTCGTGAATGGAAGTCCTCGGATTGCGCTTACCACATCACCAGCATAGCAACTGCGATATTGGTTGTGTAAGGGCAGAGACGAAAGATAGTAGCCAAGGATGTTAGCAACTATTTGTCAAACAATGCGCATAGATATTGTAACGAACCGCACATCTACAGGGCCTTATCTGCAGCGCAAGTTCTTTATTTTACTAGACTGTTTAGTCGCTAAGTGCGATTAGTGATCTTACATCTCCGAGAACTCAACCACATAATCTGCACATTTAGCCTAGGCAAGCATTTTGTCACATTTGTTGCCTAAATAATCAAAGAATGCAGGGTCAGTCTTCTGTGACGGATGTCTATGCGGCTAAAAGCTGAAGAGATTGGAGGTGGCAAGCTATAAGACAAGGTCGATATTTCAAGTTCTGTATCGTGCTTTGAGTGAACCATCCAAACAACCTCGAACGCTCAGTAAGTCACACACTCTCAACTTTTTGACCTCGCTGCCAGAATCTACAATGCCGTTCGATCCTACATGGCAGCCGTTAGTAGACAAGCAACGAGCAGACCTCAAAGCCAAGATCCCAAAAGAATGGACGCTTCCAAAGGACATCGCCGACCAGGCCCGCCACACTGCCAGGATCAATGCTTCTGATCTGCTCCGCACGAGCAAGACTTTTTGTGATTTGGAGAAAAACCTCACTGAGAATCAAGCAGCAGCCGCGCCGGTCCAGCAAGTGTCAAGTGGTGCAGTAAAATCTTTAGAAGTTACAATCACCATTTGCAAGCGAGCTGCTGTTGCTCAGCAACTGGTGGACCTCCTTAATCAAACTTCTTGGGACATAACATCGAAATCAACAAACTAGATTAGACAAATTATTGACTGGAAATCTTCTTTGAAAAGGCTTGGGCACGCGCGAAGCAATGTGACGAGTATCCAGCTAGAGAAAAACGATCAATCAGACCCCTTCTACGGTCTCCCTCTCAGCTCAGAGGTACATATATCCTGGATACTACTAGGCTCATGTACAACAAAGAACGGTTAGGGTTTGATGATGTGCGAAGGAGCGTATGCCTGTTTGGTTTCGTTCCATACCTCAAGAAGCCAGCAGCCGCCAAGAGCTCGTTCATTGTTGACATGCCTCTCGGTGCCGGAGCAGATCTGTATGTTACGACCAACGTTTCACATATTCTTTCGTAAGTGCCTTCCTCCGTAGTCCTACGTGTGACATTGAAATTTCCCTCCGCTAATGCAATGACACACATTCGGTCTCCAAATCTGACAACAGTGTTTTAGGTCATACATGAACCCGAAAACTTTCACTGCCAGCTGATGAATTAGTTCTGGAGTGATTGCGATCTTTGGATGCCGAGCTACTCTTCCTGGCATCGTAGCGATATCGCAGGCTCTGTCTGCGTCCCAGCCTTTAATAGGGCATACGCTTCAAGCCACGTTCGAATTGACGCCTATGGGACGGACAGTAAGACTGTGTTCTTTGAGATTAACTAGGCAGGGTTTATAGGGTTAGACCTTAAGCAGTATCTATAGAGAACCTAACACTATTTATAAAGGCTTTACTTAGCGTAACAATAGACGTTTAACTCTACAGCCTATGCTATTAAATAGAGATGTTCCTAAGAGATTAAGCTTGCAGATTAGGGTATTTCCGCGCGAACAATTAGTAGGGCACTAACCTCTTACACTATGCTATGTACACAGGTCTCCTCTATCTTACTAACCTGCGCCTTGTTACGCGGATTTCGGACGCTTGTAGACTTTATTAGGCTAGACTAAAACTATAGGGAGTCTTATTTTGTCTATAGAACTAAAATTCACAGATGTACAACATCCTTAACGTTAAATCACGCTATGCTGGCTGCGCAATTTGCAATGCATTATCTACTAGGCGTGGTAAGAACATTCTAAGTACCTAAAAGAAGAAGTGTTCCTGCACCCTATACGTCCTAGCACTTTTAAATTAACATTTTATATACCTCTGTTTAGATGCTTACTAGTATCCTGTATAATAGAGTTGCTCTTTTCCTCTTTAATAATAGCTTTTATATGTTCTTAAATATCTTCCCTTAATACCTCTAGTCTACCTCTTAGATTCTAACTAAGCTGTTCCTATATAATTACGCTGTTAATTTTTTTATGCCTAGCCTAGGTAAGCTTAGCTAAGACTAAATTACCTCCTACTAATTCCTTAGCTATTTAGTTTAGGTTAATACTCTTAATCTCTTTCTTCTATAGGCCGCCTTTTCTAGGCAATATACTAATAGTAAATACTATATTAAGATATTCTTAAGACAAGCCTTTTATTATTAATCTTATTACGTTTAAGAATATAATAGCAGCTTTACCTATAGGTAGATATGTGCCTTTATATTTAAGAATATTAACTAGATATAAGATATAGAGCCTAGTAAGGTCTAATATATAAATATAGTCTATTAAGCCTCCTAGTACTCTAAGAACTAAGATGCTGTAGCCTTTCTTAAGGATATAATGTGCCTATATTATAATTATTACTCCTATCTTCTATAATAAGCCCTAGCTAATACTAAATATACTAGGAGACTATGTACTAAGTATATTAACGCTTAATTCTACGCTTAGATCTAAGACCTAGAGTTTAGCTATGCGCTTACACTATTATATAAAGAAATTAAGTTAATTTCTTTACTTTACCTACAAAATATTTAGTATACATAGCCTATAGTTAGTCTCTTTCTTTAAAACTTTAAAGTCTCTTTCTTTACTTATAATAATATTAAATCTTAATATAATTTTAATACTATATATATATTATAACCCTTAATTATAGGTATTAATTACACGTCTTTTTACTAGATACTTAAAGTGTTTAGGGTTAGTATTTATTAGTATATATAGGCCCTATCTATCTAATTTCTTTACTTTGCCTGCAAAACTTTAAGTAGCACAGCCTATAGTTAGTCTCTTTCTTTAAAACTTTAAAGTCCCTTTCTTTGCTTATAATAATATTAAATCTTAATATAATTTTAATACTATATACACATTATAACTATTAATTATAGGCATTAATTATATATCTTTCTACTAGATACTTAAAGTATTTAGGGTTAGTATTTATAAGTGTACAGCCTTATCTACCTAGAGGTGTTACTATCTTACTAAAAGGTATAGTTATTAAACTCTTATACTATATTATAACCTAAGAGTAGTTTAGGTTCTAATAAATATATTAAAACTTATAAGCTAAATCTATAACCTTAGTATTTTCCTATAAGCAACTTATATATACTATCTATTATATAGAAACTATATAACCTAGGTCTCTTACTAGTTATAAGATAAAACTATATTAAAAGATATATTTACTATTATAACCTAGGTTTCTTACTTATAACTTAGGTCTCTTACTTATAACCTAGGTCTCTTACTTATAACCTAGGTCTCTTACTTATAATCTAGGTCTCTTACTTATAACCTAGGTTTCTTACTAGTTAGAAGATTAAGACTATATTAAATAATATATTTACTATAGTAAACTAGTACTTTACTTATACTCTAGGTATATAGCTTATAATCTAGTATATTACCTATAACCTAGATATTATAGTTATAACCTAGATACTTTACTTATTAAAACTATTAAATCTAATGTTTACTATTAATTTATCTATATAATTATATATATTAGACTAAGATTTAGGTATAGAATTATTAAGCAGCAGCCTATCTAGTATATTTAATTATATACTAAATTAATATATAGATAAAAGAGCTCTATTAATATTATCTACTAAAAGCTTTTTAGGCTTAGACTACCTCTTACTATAGTCTTAGTTGCTAAGTTCTCTAATAATATAAGTAGCTTCTTATTCTTACTATCCTCTACCTCCTACACTTTATAGATTATTAAAGGTACCTCTACCTTAATACTAAGCATTTGCTTCCTAGTAATTAGCCTACTAGTAATGCCCTCTAGTCTAAGCTATAACTCTAGTGCCCTACTTATAGTATAGATATCTAGGTATTTATACTTAATAATATTTATAAAGACCTCTAGCTGTTTAATATATAGGATATATTCTACCTACTAGTTAGACACCTCCTCTAGTAGGATTAATAAGAGGCTACCTTACCTAAGGCTACTTATAATTATATGCTAATATATTACCTACTTAAGCTAATTATAGAAAACCTTATAATCTCTCTTTATTAGTATAGGCTAGACTAAGAATAGTAATATAGTAATAGCCTTAGTTTATACTAAGCCTTTCTTATACTAATTATATAAGTAATTATTACTAGCTATAATATCCTTCTTATATATCTACTATATCTTGATTATGTAGGCTTATCTAAGTAGGGCTAGGGCCTACTATAAGCTAATATACACTATAGCTAATATAGACTTAAATTGCTTATATATACTCTAGGCAAAACAGAATATATTATCTATACTAGCACCCTATAATCTATAGTTTCTAACTATAGTAAGAAGTTAAGAGGCTAGTATTAGCTAATACTCCTCTATACCTATATAGAATAAGGTTCCTTCCTACTACTATATTTGCAGAAACTAAGTAGTAAAGTACTTTAAAGACTAGTTACCTAGAGCCTAAGCCTTCTTAAGGACGTTAATAGCTATATAGTATAGTATTAGTAATGTAAAGTAGAAATCTGCCTCTATAGTTAGCTTCTACTTAATAATCTATATAATTATCTACTTATCTTTAACTAGTATAGACCTATATACTATATACTACTATAGCAGCACCTTATTACTTAGTTCTACTAGGCCTAGCTCTTGCTACTTTCTTATACCTAAGGTTTCTACCCTCTTCTTCTATTTTAACTTAGCTTAATAATTATTATTAGTAATAGTAGTAATAATAGTATCTTTAATATCTATACTATTTAAAGCTATACTATTAGCCTTATTACCTACAGCTATATTATTAGCTCTATTACTTACATCTATATTATTAGCCTTATTACCTACAGCTATATTATTAGTATTATTGCCTATAGCTATATTATTAGTGTTATTACTCTTATTAGTACTATTACCTATCTTCCCTTATAATAGAGCCTAAGCTAGAGTTCCTATAGATTATAGGCTTAGTATTATGCACGCAGAGCTAGAAGCTAGGACCTAGGCTAATAGAGGCAACTTATCTATCCTTATATTACTACTATAGTTATCCCTCTACTTAATCTTAGTATAGCTGCTTTAGTATATACTACTATAACTCTCCCCTATACTACTAGAAGCTAATACTTATATAGTAGTAATAGGACCTTTCTAGGTGTCCTCTAAAGTAGTACTATTACTTAGGGTTGCCTATAATAGCTAAATTACGCTTAGCAAGGAATATATAATAAAGATAGGTTTATAGAGAAGCACGCTCTTTAGATTAGATATAACCTAGCTAGTACTTCTTGCCTTTTACTTAAACCTCTTTCTATCTATTAGTAGCTTATAGGGATAGTAGTAGAATAGCTTTTTATAGTCTATATTTAGAGACTTATACCTAAGATTTCTAGCTATCTTAAGAAGATCTAAGTTAGTAAAGCTTAAATTGCCTCTATTAAAGTGTAATAAGGCCTCCTCTAGCGCTTATACCTAATATATATTATAGGGTAGTATTATAAATATAGAAGGGTAAAGGCTATATTAGGTACCTTAGGATAGAAGCTAAAGTTATATATAGACTTAGAATTAGGCTTACCTAATTAGGTTACTAGCATCCTACTATAACCTATAACGTAAGTATAACCTAGGTATATAATCCTATAACCTAGGTGTATAATATAGTAGCCTAGGTTTATAACCTAGATACCTTAATCTAAAACCTAGTAACCTAAGCCTTAACTAGGTAACCTAGACCTTTATACCTAGTATACTATAATTATAAACTACTTTATTATAAACACACTAGCCCTATAGGATAGCTGTTTATAAAGTTAGAAACTAATAATAGACTAAAGCCCTCTTAACTACCTATACTCTACCTATTAGTAATATATCTATAGATATATTTTCTACTCTTCTTAAGTATTAGCAGCTACACTATATAATTATCTACTTACTCTATATAATTACTATCCTACTAAAGTAGATTACTATATACCTACAAGACTACTATAGCACCCCTATTATATAATAATCTAAGATTATATATATACTAAAGGAGCTTAATATACTTATATAGTAACTAGGAGACCTACTACTATAGATATAACCTATACTATATATTAATAGCCTCCTAGACTCTTATAATAAGCTTATATACTATATAGTAGAGTGCTACTATATATATACTAGTAGGCTAGGTATTATATAGCACTATATAATAAAGTATAGCTAGGCTAGTAAGTAGAAGTAGAGAGGAGATATCTAGAAGAAGGTAGCTTAGCTAGCTAACTATATATAGGATGTTAACTAGCTGTGCTAGCATATATTCTAGGCAGCTAGCTAGCCTATATATATAGTAGTTGTAGCTAAGTAGCAGCTATAATCTATAGTTAATAATATACTTACTATATTTACTATAAAGCGCATCTATATTAAGGCTGTAGAGGCAGTAGCTGCTAAGCTTAGCACTATATAGGAGAGTAGGTAGGAGCTGCTAAACTTATAGCTTAAGATAATAAACTAGGTACTACACCTCTATAGCTATACTTAAAGCACCCTTATTACTATATATATATTACTAGCACCTATACCTAATTAGCTAGGACTAGACCTAAGATCTACTAATAATTAATAGCTATATAATACCTATATTATAGTATAAGCTATTATAGTATATATATTTTAAATATGTAAGCCTAGAATTATTAGCTAGCTAGTACTAGAGATAATTAAGTAAAGAAAGTTAGGTACTATTTCTAATAAGAAGCTGTTCTACTCTAACTATAAGAGTGTAATAGTCTCTTACTATAGTAAGAAGGTAGTATAAGTACTTTACTATATATAAAGGACTATAGACCCTAGCCTACCTATACTGCTATAATATACCCTAATACCTAAATAGAAGTAGAGTATAGAGCGCCTAAAAGAATATATATAAAGAGAAGACTAGACTAAAATAGAGTGCTACTTTCTTAAGCTATAGATAGCTCTGCTTAACTAAAGCCTACCTAATAATAAGTATACTAGTGCTCTACTTAGCAGCATTACTATACTAGGGCTAAAGGCTAACTACCTAGGCAAAGGCTAGGTATATATATATAAGTTCTTGCCTATTATATTAGTACTTATTATATTATATAAGGTGCTAGTAGTGCTTTACTTATATAATAAGTATAAGAGAAGTAAAGCCTTAAGTTAAGGAGGGCCTACTATATATAACTTTGTTAAGAATAAGGTAGAGTACTTTATACTCCTTAGTAGCTTTAAGAGGCGTATAAGCCTAATAAACTATATACTATAGCTATACACACTTGCTATTAGCTAGGCAAGAAGCTATAATATGCTAGGCATAATCTTATAAGATAGTAATAAGCTGCTTATTAACTAGAAAAGCTATACTATACTTAACCTATAGTGTATAATATTAGGGCTTACTAAGATAGTATATATATAGCTACTATCTAATATCTTACTACTTAAACTTAATACTAGTAGTAGGGTATAACTAGGAATAGCTATACTACTAGAGCTTAACCTCTATAAGCTTAGTAACTAAGCTATAGAGTCTACTATAGGATATAGCTTCCTTACGCACCTTAATAATAACTTTAACGTATAGTATAACTAGCTACTAAACTATATTATAAAGGAGCTAGCCCTATACTAGCAGTTTAGTATTACTAATAGTATAAAGTAGTATAAGAAGGCTATATAGGTATATATAAAAGGTATATACAAGTTTAAGAAGGCTCTATTTACGCTAGTATACCTCTCTACTAGTGTACCTACCTATAAATCTAAGGTAATATTAATCCTATACAAGAATAGCGTAGATAGAAACAGCTACTAGGGTATCTTTATATATAAGAGGCTTATAGCCTTTATTACTACCTACTATAAGAGATATAGTAAGAGCTAGCATATTAAGACTATCTACTAGTACCTACTCTAAGAGGTAGGTAAGCTTATAGTATACTTTCTTGCCCTTACCTAGCCCTTTATTAATAATATATAGAAGGTGCAGTATAATATTTATAAGAGCACCCTATTCCTATAGGAGCTATTACCTAAGAAAAGTATTAAAGTTAATAGTAAGGACAAGTTATATAATAGCAAGGCTAGAGATAAGGCTAATAATAGTAATATAGGTAATAGTAATAATAATAATATTATTACTAATAGCAGCTATAGAGCGCCTACCCTAGTATAGTAAACCTAGTCTACTAACCTAGATAGCTACTAGAGTACTAACTACGTATACTATATACTATATAAGTATATACTTCTATTCCTAGACACTATACTTAGTATATATATATAGTAATACTCCTATCTAGCCTTATAGTATAAGCTTAGTACTAACTAATATATATAGGCGCTTATTAACACACTCTACTATAACTAGAAGCTTATAGTTAATAATATCTAGGTATAGTAGTCTAGCTATATACTATATATAGAGTAGAGTAACTATAGCTACCTACTTACTAACTTACTAGACAAGATATGTATAGAGTATAAGTAGTTCTACTATATAAGTAAGAAGTAGTATTAAATACTATAGTTCTTATTAGCCTACTATAATAGTAGCAGCAGCTACTATAAGAATATAAAGCTTATAGATAGGCAGAATAAGGGGTAGGTGCTATAGTAGTAGGTAGCACTAGCTGCTATAGCTCCTACCTATCTTAACCTATTCTTTTAAGTACTTACTAGAGATCCTAAGGCAACACTATATAGTGCTTAGCTAAGCGCCTTTAAGATAATCTACTAGTATAAGCTCTATATCCTAGTTATTATAGCTATAGGTATAGGGAAGACTATACTCTTTATACTTCTAATATCTATTAGTAAGAGTAGTTATACTATTATTATTACTCTACTTAAGGTGCTAATAGAAGACCTCTTAAACTACTATAACTAGGTAGGTATTTTCTATACAAAGTAGGATAGCTAGTAACTACCCTACTAGGTGTATATTATCCTTATAATACCTAAGGCCTTTATAAATAATATATTTTGCTAATTCTTAAATAAGAAGTGCTTTACCTATAAGATTAATTATATCTTTATAGATAAGTGCTATATACTAATAAAGTTATTAAAGAGATAGTAGCTAGAGGTCCTAAAGCTAGCAAGAATAACTAAGGTAGGCACCTAGCTAGTATATCTAACTACTATACTACTGCCTACCTACTAACTACACTTTCTATATCTTACTAGGCTAGACTAGAGTATACTAACTATCTACTATAGCCTATCTACTATATAGGTTAATATTGCCTATAATATAGTTAACTATAATAAGAAGAAGTATAATCTTATACTTACTATATATATATAGTAGTTAAGAGTGCTATATAGGCTAAGTAGGTAGATTATTATTTACTACCCCTTAAAAGTTAAGGTAAAATAGCTTATACTACTACTAAACTACATAGCCTTTACTAGTAAAATAGGAACTAATAAGAAGAAGGCTAAAAAGGTATATAAGTTTACTCTTAGCTTTATTATTCTATATACTACTACTAGTATACTTAGGCTTAGCCTTAATACACCTAGTATATAGGCTGTTATCTATATTAAGATGCTCTAGACCCTTAAGCAACTTGTCTAGAAGAGTAGCTATACTAGCTAGTCTAGTAACCTAAGCTTATCTATTATACTTTAGTTATACTTATATATATAAACTAGCTAGGTTAAATACTTACTACCTAATAGGCTTAGTAATATAGCTAAGGTATTTCTTACCTCTAAATACTATTACTATACTACTATTAACACCTATATAGATAGTAATAAGGGGCAGTATAAGTATAATATAGGCAAAGCTATATAGAATCTATATACCCCCTATTATTAAGGTGCTAAGTAGTATAGTAATAGAATACCTAGCCTTAGAAGTAGTAGTAAAGAGAGTAGTAGTAAAGAAGGCAGCTCTACTAGTAAAGAAGGCAGCTCTACTAGTAAGAAAAGTAGTAATTCTAGTAGCCTAGGTGTAGAGAGTAATATCCTTATACTAGAAACAGCTATATACTAGGAGTAGGTATGTCTTAATATTTAGTAGTGCTAGGTAGGCAAGATAGTTATATTTATAATAAACTACCTAGAGTACTACCTAGAGCTATAGTATATATTCTACACCTACTACTTAGCTAAATACTATATAGTAGTAGATTATAGGCAGTAGCTATATCTAAACTTAACTATTATAAGCTACTAAGATAATATTATTAAGTACTAGATTCCCTAGGCACTCTACTTAGAATACTATATCTACTATATACTATAGGTAATATATAACTACTAGGCTGCTACTAATATTCTAGGCGTATTCTATAACCTATATAATAACTCCTACTAGTTTAGGGATGTTTTAACTAGTATAGTTACAGCTATTCTAATAAAGTAGTATAGCTTCTTCTACTTATAGATAAGAGATATTATATAAAAGTTAGAGATGCTACTATACTATATAGTTAAAATATAGACACTTATCTTAGGGTATAAGGTTAAGATTATATATTAAGATATAAGTAATATAGCCCTCTTTCTACTTAAGTAGAGTAATTAGTACTTAATATAGGCTATAAGTATAGTACTAGTAGTATAGCTTAAATAAAGCTACTCTAATACCTTTTTTAGTCTTAACTAATAGAATAAGTTTTAATTAGGAGGACTACCTTAAGTATTAATACTATAATAAAGGTGCTAATATCTTTCTTACTCTACTTATAGAGTATATTATTAAGAATAGTCTAACTACCTCTAGCTTACCTTTAGCACCTTATAACCTAGAACTAGTAACCTAGAACCTATAACCTAGAACCTTAAAATCTTATAACCTTAGAACTATAATACTAAGATACTCTATACCTTGCCTACTATACTTAAGGGCCTTCCCTCTATTATTAATAGGTTTACTAACTAACTCCCTTTATCTAGAGTACTCTTTTTTTTCTTATTATACCTACTACTACTATACCTATTACTATATAGGCTAATACTAATAATATAAGTATATTAAGACCTTTAGCTATAACTACTAGGTAGTATAGATCTTTAATATAATAATTAACTATAGTACTACTACTACTACCTTTAAAGCTCTTAACTTTATAACTCTATAACCTTATAAACCTATAACCTTAAAATCTTATAACTTATAACCTTAAAACCTTATAACCTTATAACCTTAAAACCTTATAACCTATAACCTTAAAATCTTAAAACCTTATAACCTTAAAACCTTATAACCTATAATATTAAAACCTTATAACTCTAAAACCTTAAAACCTTATAACCTATAACCTTAAAACCTTATAACCTTATAACCTTAAAATTCTATAACTCTATAACCTTAAAATTCTATAACCCTATAACCTTAAAATTCTATAACCTTACTATATTATACCCTTATAACCTACTTACTAATACTACCCTCTTATTCTTCTCCTTAAGAGGGGTAGCTATATATATAGTACTAGTAATAACCTTATTATTACTAGGCTTAGTCTTAAGCTTCTTAAGAAGTAAGTTAAATTCCTTCTTATTATTACTAGAAGTAGTATTAGACTCTATATACTCTAGTAAAGTGTTTAGAGTGTATATATATATATACTTATAGCTAGCTAGACGTAATAACTACTAACTAGCTTACTAGGTTATATAGGTTACTAAGATACTAGCTTATAGCCTTTAGAGTAATTAATATATACTAGAGGCGCTTATTATAAAACTAGAAGGTCTATAATACCTCTAATTAATAGAGACTAATAAGAAATATACTAAAGTTAAGATACTTATTTATAACCTTCCTACTAATAGGGGCTAGAACTTCTTTAGTATGCCCTTTATAGTAGCAAGGTAGCTTAAGGCTATATCCTATAATATTATTAGTAAGAGTAATAAGAATATTAGTATATAGTTTAAACTAATCTATACTAGTATTCTTAATACTTAGCTAGTTTTACTTCTAAGTACTAGCTCCTTATATAAGAGAGTATAGGATTAATTCTAAGAACTACTATTATATTATAACTATAGCCTAGTTAAAGTTTAATATAGCCTAGAAGTAGTAGTAGAAGATATAATAATCTTCTATATATAACTACCTTCTTTCTTTCTTTACTAGCTGTAAAGCTACATAATATAAAAGATATTATAGCTAATATAGTTATAGGTACTATTTTAGTAATAAGTATCCTAAAATAGCGCGTATATTATAGTAGGAAGTAAGCTGCCTTTAGTATTAATATACTAATATCCTTATTACTCTACTTATATAGTATATTATTAAGAATAGTTAAACTAGCTTACTACTTATAACCTTATAATCTTATACCTATATAACCTAGTTATAGTATTATAATAATATAAGTGTATAGTAAGTGTGCTAGTTAAGTAAGTACGCTACCCTAATAAGCTATTAAGGCTCTACTACTTTAAATCTTAATATCTTAATAACCTAATTTTAAACTACTTTTAAAAGAGAAGAGGATTAAGCTTACTCTTTAAGTAATTAAAGAGCTATAAAAATTAAGTATATAACACGCAGCTATTATCTATAATATATTCTAAAGGTTAATTAACTATTAACGTGCTAGAATATAGTTAATATATAATACCTACCCTAAATTAGTAAACCTATAAAAGATAGAAGAAAGGACACTTATATAGTATATTAGGAAGCTAGATTCTTAAGGATTTGCTCTAACACTTTATTATATTAAAGATATAGCTAATTAACTATACGCTATATATAGCGCAAAGCCTATTAGCCTTTAATAGGCTTTAAACTTTATTAAATATAAGCCTAGACTCTAATTATAATTAATATAATAGAGGGATTACTAGAGAGTTCTCTATAGTAATCTAGGGGTTATTAGGCCCTAGTTTAACCTTATATATAATATTAAGGCTAAGTATAGTATCCTAGATAAAGATACCTACAACTTTAATAAGACTAGCTTTACTATAGGTATTAGAAACTATATTAAAGTAG
>JAGKPY010000216.1:0-20716 GCA_022609225.1 Boeremia lycopersici | reverse complement strand
ACAAGAATTAATATTATAAAGGTAAAGAAATAGTTAACTAGTTATAATAATAATCTAGTTAATATACTTTATATATATAAGCCTTCTTAGTATATAAAGCTTTAGAAGCTCTATAAATATAATTATACTATGTAAAGTGTATAATTAGAGTCTTAGACACTTATATAGTCTTAACAAGATAGTATAAGTATAGTGTTAATAAAGGTAAGAGAAGTATAAGGGTAAGGCACTGCTTATACTAGTATAAGCCTAATAAGAGGTCTTAAGCAGCTTAGTCTAGCTATAGGAGCTATATAGCTTATAGGTATATAAATAGAAAATAGTTATAGGTTTTAATACTATTAAACTATTTTACTATTTAAATAAACACTTAAGGAAATAGGTTAACTATAACTCTATATAATTAACTTAATAAGCTCTATATATATTATTAGCAGGTATCTACCTTCTAGCAGACACCTAAAGGGTATATTATAGTAGAGTAGTATAGGTATATAGTTAGGAGCGTTATAAGATCTCTTATAACACTCTACTAAGCAGCTTAGCCCTCTATAGGATTACGTGACCTATAGCTGAGCTGCTCCTGGGAGCTGGAGGATATATGTTCTGATAGCTCTGTATATAGGTTTGTCCCATCTGATCTCAGCAGAGGTCAGTGGTCCAAATATATCGATCACCTGAACATACTCTCGGCTCCTTGTTTCCTCCACAACAATCAACTACAACGCGCCTTCCAATAAGATGGACTGATCATTTGCAGCACTTGAGTTCCTCACACACAGTACCACAAGGCACCCCGCACTTCTCCATGCTCGTCCTGGCAGTGGTCATCGCAGATGCAGCTTCGGTTGCTTCATCGTCAGCGCCCGCTCTCTGCCTAGGAAGCTCCGGCTGCAGCGTTACAGAATGGATTCCATACGCATGTAAGCACTCAGTGATGATCTTTGCCTTTTTCATGAAGCTCTCCACATCCGGCTCGCTGACAACAACATGCGCACTCGCAATCGCCTTCCTCTGATCCAATCGCCACACGTGTAGCTCATGTATACTCAACACACCTGGAATGCTCTCCAAGTCGTGCTTGACGTCGTCGATCTTAACACCCAGCGGTGCAGACTGTAGTAGGATCTTGCCAGAGCGTTTGGTCAGCGGGATCGCGGAGATCAGGATCATGATTGCGATCCACATCGACACTGCTGGATCGGCGTAGAAGCGGGAGGGCGAGTGTGTAAGCCAGATTATGAGTGCAGCGATGATCACGCCAATGTTGTTGATTGCGTCGCCGAGGATGTGGATGAGCACTCCTAGGATACCTAGGTCCATGCCGTGCTTGGAAGGTGCGAGGGACAGGTGGAGGTGTTCGAGGTGATGATCAGCTACGGAATGTATGCTGTGTGCAGAGGTAGCCGTGAAGCTCTCGACATCTACTTGAACGTGGGAAGAGTGTTCGTGTTCATGACTGTGACCATGACTACGTCCATTTCCATCGCTGTGGTTGTGTTCGTGGAGGAAGGCTGCACTGATGAGATTCAAAGCAAGACCGATGCATCCTACTATCAGCACCAGCTTTGGATTCTCGACATGCTGAAGAGATATGAAGCGTTCGATGGACTGCAGGGCTATGCTCAGACCCAGCGCGAGGAGGAAGGCGCCGTTGAAGAAAGCGCCTAGTAGCTGTGCACGAGTCCAGCCAAATGTAAGATCTTGCGGGGACTCTTTGCGCTCTGTCACTTGGACTGCCATTAGGGCAACTATGAAGCCGATGAGATCATTGAGCTAGGAACATGTGAGCATCATAAGTTGTCTACCACTGCTATGCAG
This sequence comes from Boeremia lycopersici, assembly GCA_022609225.1. Lineage (NCBI taxonomy): Eukaryota > Fungi > Ascomycota > Dothideomycetes > Pleosporales > Didymellaceae > Boeremia > Boeremia lycopersici. The sequence goes on along the minus strand of JAGKPY010000216.1, from coordinate 18,895 downwards.
ACTTACATAGTGGAAAGCATCTGCTACAAGTGCAATTGAATGGGTGTAGAAGCCGACCGAGATTTCGGTAATGAAGAAGCAAAACGATATGGCAATGACAGCTCTGAGTCGTGTTTTGCGTGAGACCTGACCCATGTCGGTGAAGTGCGAAGTGCAGATGGTCGAGGCAAGAACAAGATTAAGGGATTAAGAATAGAGAGACATTCAAGGTACATTGAGAACCGTGATGGCAAGAGCACAAACAAGTAGAATGTCGCACAGTATATAGTAGCGAGATCGGTGACCCATCGATAACATATCGTTTGTTGGCTGAGACGTGACCTTTGTCGCGCCTGCTACCAGGGCTTACAATGCAGGCGTCAGCCTATGTAACAGCGCATGCGTTATGGATCCGAGCACGATGGCATGACGATATAGCGAATCAAAGCAGCAGATTGTACGAGCGGAACGCTTCATCTCAAGTATGAATTGAGCAAACATCATTACTCAAGGGTCCATATCGCGGCTGCCTAACTAGACAAGGGTAGCGTCACATGCGGCGCTCCACCCTATCAAACGGCCAGAACGTGGACCCCTCGCGCCGCCACAAAAAGTCTCACCGTGTCGGTTGTCCTTCACGCTTCAAGAAAACTTCACAAATCGCGCACCACGCACTCACACACGCACTCACAATCACCGACTAACCCTCAAACACTAACAACATGGGCAACGGAGCGAAGTACAGCGCCCTATGCCAGAAAAAGAGGCGCCATACTAACGACACTGTAGAGCACAGCAGAAGCGCGACCGCAAGGGCGATAGCGGTCCCAAGGAAGCCAAGTCGCAGTTGAAATCCGTACGACACCCATATCGCGCCCCTCATCTATGCAAGACTACTGGTCCGAGCACATACTGATCATAAGCAGAACTCCGCAGCCCAGACTGTCAAGTGCAAGACTTGCTTCCAGACCTTCCAGAGTACCACAAACCGCAAGCTTCTCACCGAGCACGCCGCAAACAAGCACAGCAAGCAGTTTACTGACTGCTTCGAGGCCGAGGACGGTGTTGCGAAATAAGCACACATGGTGGTGGTCTGTTGGGGTTGAGTGGTGCATATCCACGAACGACATGTAAGGCGTTGGCGATGCGAGAGTCGGAGATACCATTAGAGAAAAGCGAGGAGTTGAGAGCGAAGGGTCTGTTCATGATTCTTGGGCGTAGGGATGTATGGGTTAGGCCTTGAATATATTCGTCAAAGTCACACATGTTCGCAGGACACCCTGCGACTAAAGGCAGGTAGCCCCCGTAAGCCCACATGGTCTGATCATGGCACTGCGTGTGACAAGGCTACGCTGCCTGGTTTTGTGAACAATTTGTCCAATGCTGACAGTGGCACCGACACGTTTAAAGTCTGCTCCTTGGCAGATAATTCAGAAAGGGGTGATCGAGTGATGAATGTGAGCAGATGTCTGAGCACGGTAAATACTACGTTCACCAGCTTCTCCCTCGCATATCGTCTCTTCACAGCAACTGCACAGACGGTCCGATTACGGACGCAGCTCGGCTTCGACCGAACCCCACTTTCAGCCCCACAACTATCGTGCGTGCAGACTCTGGTGCGCGAGCATGAGAAAAGTGTGAAAAGACGATTGTGAACACATACATATTAAATATTGGCAATATATTTTTTCAATTTGACCAAACCTTCATCAAACCAATCCAGTCGCTTTAGCTCACTTGGGAGAGCGCCAGACTGAAGTTGTCAGTCACTAAATCTGGAGGTACTGTGTTCGATCCACAGAAGCGACACTAGCTTCCGTGCCCGTTAAATTGGGATCACGAAAATGTTCTTTTTGCTCTTGGGCTCGACATTCCCTCACAGGGGAGCAGTTGTTGATGCATGGTTCAGGTGTGAGTTACAGTATGTACGCAGACACATCTTGTTCAGTGATACTACCATATCGTTTTGTTGCAACTTTTCCTGTCTTTTTTCAACATGCATCCTGCAATGTGGCGTCCTAAGTCTTCCTTGCCCTACCTAGGTATGGTTCTTTTATGTATTGTACTCATTGATTGAAGGTTTTGTGAGACACGCTGCTATGGAACACGGCGAAGGATTATTGAATGACAGTGAGATGTACAATGTAATTTTGAAAGAAAGGACACAGCTGCGAGCTGCTGGCTGGTACTAGTTTACTGTTCTAGTCGCAAACAATGTTTTAAGAGCTAAAGTAAGTGTGAAAAGATGCGTCAGTAATAGTGAGCCAAAATGGGTCCAGGGACGCTACTAGCTGACCCGTATTAGCAACACATGGATACCCACAAGGCGAAAGGGTTCTTGATCTTCCATAAGGTTTAACAGAGGCACATGTCAAGTGGAGTGTGTACAATTCTAGTGTGTAGGTATCTCTGTGCATTACTCCTAAAAGTGGCTAATAACTTTCGGGCTCGAGCTATCCCTGTCTCGACTTGATGATATCCGCCGCTTTCTCGCCGATGCCATACATGGTCGCTTGCAAATGGCATGATGGGATGATCGGGATGATTGACGCATCTACGACCGACAGCCTGCGCGTTCCGTACACTAGCAGCTTCTCGTTCACACACCCACCTGCTGACTCCGGCATCATCGGGCATGACCCGGAAGGATGTGCGAGCGTAGGGGAGAGCGCACCCTGTGCTAACAGTGCGTCGTAGATCTCTGTGTCGGTCTTGTATTGCGCGCCGGGCACCGTCTCGCTAATCTTGAAACGGCTGAGAATCGGGGACGCGAGAACTGTACGGTAGTAGCGTGTGCTAATGCCGAGAATCGTGCGATCCACGGGGTTAACGAAAGCGTTGTGGAGTACGAGAGCAGGACCGTTAGGATTGGCGGGATTCAAGGAAACGGTGCCGCGAGACAGCGGCTTCTCGACGCCGACCAGACCGAAGGAGGCATCCGCGGGGACAGGGAATTCAGCGACGGCTGCATCGCGTCGCTTGAACATGTCGGTGATCACCTTACGCTGGGCGGCGAAGCCACGGAGGAGCTTTTTGTTGTTCTTGTACAGAGCCGGGAGGTACTGTTCGTCTTGCTGACTGCCAATGCTCTTGACGATATTGTTGACGCTATCGCTGCTGGTCATGTCAGGAAGCGAAATGAATGCAAGAGCATTGCCGCGAGCGTTGGTGTAGGGCCCGGTCTTCTTCGTCTCGTACTCCGCCCACGCAGATGCATTGAAGGTAGCGTTGGTGTTAAGCGAGTTTGGGTTTGGGAAGGTAGTGGTGGTCGTGTTGAACATGACTGTAGCCCAGGGGTGATCTTGGAAATTGGATCCCACAGCGTCAAGCTCAACCCTGACTTTGATTCCAGCAGCTTTGAGAACACCTTCGGGACCAACTCCGCTCAATTGCAGTAGCTTTGGGGTCTGAATGGAGCCTGCAGCAAGAATCACTTCCTTCGTGGCACTGACAGTTGAGACCTTGCCGGTGGCATCAACAAACTCGATGCCCTTCGCAGTTGGCTTATCTTTAGAGTCAAAGATGATTCTCTGGGCGGTCGCTCCAGTGAGAATCTTCAAGTTTGTACGCGCCTGAATAGGATCGTAGTATGCGTATCGTGCATGAGCTCTGCGTCCTGTAGTCGAATCCATCGTGTTTGGGTACCAAGATGGACCGTACGCCTCGCCGTTGTTACCGTCTTTAGGTACGTGAACTCCAGTTGCTTTCCAGGCTTTCCAGTAGTCCTTGAGATCCGCGTATTGATTGCTAGTGACAGAGACTTTCAGAGGCCCCTTGCCGTACGTTGAGGGGTCCCATGTAATGCCGAAGTCCTTGACAACATCGGGTGTTGCAGGCTGGTATGTGGTGCCTTTCTTGAAAAAGGGCTCTAGGCCTTTCCATCCCCAGCCAGGGTTACCCAATGCTTCCCAAGCATCATAATCTGCGGCGCTGCCACGATCGTAGACCATGCCTAGCTACGGTCAACACAAAAGTATAATACCATTTGTTACGCCAGGCTTACCATTGATCACAGATCCTCCGCCCAGAACCTTAGCGACGATGACCGGATAACTGTTGTTGCCAAGTCCGGGCTCCGCACTAGAGTTGATGCCGTCCCACATAAGACCGTTCGCGGCTGTGAAGTCATTGGCCTTGTAAGGAATCTTTGTCGCATCGGTATCAACATTGTTTCCGGCCTCAATCACGAGTACAGATCCTACAGAATGTTGTTAGCAAGACACCTTTGGTCACTGCTGTCTTTCTGCTTACTGCTCTTGTTTTCCGAAAGGCGATTGGCCACAATCAGACCAGTTATACCTCCTCCGACGATGACATAATCGTACTGCTGAGTCGGAGCACCAAGCGCCGGAATTACAAAGACGCTGAAGAGCTGGACGGCTACTGCCAAACGAGAGAACACAGCCATTTTAGCGACCGATCTATGAACTATAAGAACGAGGCAGATGAGATGCAGTACCGGTAAATCAAGCGTCCGGCATCATCATCATCTTATATGAGTGGCACGTTGCACGGCAGTTATCAATCCCGCATAAGAGTAGCCCCAAGCAATAGCGACAATCAAGCCCATGATCACCGAAAGTAGACAGAGGCGAGTAGCTGTCTATTGATCTCCGGTCAGTGAACACGGCAGAGTGATCCCTGAATCCATCTTCGCTCTGGCAGCCGCGAAGCAGGAGGCTGCTTGGACCAGCTGCTGGCGGTAGTACGTATTGTGAGATGATTATGTGATAACGAGGACCGGGCGCGATTCCCAGTGAACAATCGGGCCCGGGGCTCTATTCGGCAGTGCGGCCGTGATCGGGCCTACATGCTGGACAACCACATGGCAAATGATCGGAAGCCCTATGCGAAACGAACATAGATTTTGAGGCCTAGGAGCTTAAGGGTTGTCAAAGTTGCTTCATGTTAACCTTCATTGCCAAGCGGTGCATTGTGGCAAGCCACCGGCTGTTCTCGGACTGGCATTTCCACAAATTGCGGTTTTGACGACGGGCACGGGCTCGTACGATAAGAGGCAGTGGTTGGAGTAAGCGATGTAGCTCGGAGTGGAAGATGAGGTCTCCAAAGGCGGGATGTAGTAGTGTAAGTGGAATGATGCTGCTTCCTTCGGAAATTTGAGACCATACGGCTCACCGGTGGCGTACCGATGGTGCAGCCGAGCCGCTGTCAACCAATTCAGATTGTGCGCTTGTAACGCTGATCTCCCCAGAATCCGTTAGCGGAATCCGTTAGTGCGCAGGTAGTCTACAGTGTGTCAGGTCTTTGTTGGATTACGTGCACATACTGACCGTCAAAGTGGGCTCTAGATATTTTGAAGATTGTAATTAACAACGCGCGGAGCTGCATGCAACTATTACCACGAGACGCTGAAAGAAACAGAAAGGCAGGAGAGTCCCACTGCATCCATGAAGACCATGCATCAAATGTCTGAAGCGACTCAGAACTGGAGCCGGACGCGGCACGCCACGAGAGCGTCTGGCTTGCTATTAGCTGCTTGGGCTGCGTATTCGTAAACAATGTGTGTATCGGTTCAGCGAGTCGTGAAGCTGCGGCCCAAGGCTGAAGTCACCCGCGCGAGAGGACACGAATGAAAATGCTCCGGAGCGTGATCCCCGACTTCAGGGTCAGCATCCTGCACGGATTCTCCTCGGTGAAGTCTGACTAGCAGAAGGCAGAGCCTACATACTGCCAAACCAAAAACAAATTCTTCCAGGTGAAACAGAGTATCTACGGCAATGATCTACTATTTGTTCAGTTCCAGCCTCCGGGGCTGTAAGATCGCTGTTCACCATGTCCAGGTCGTTTTTGTCATTTGTTTGTGTTGTACTTTGTGTCGTAGGTAGTGATGGAGACGACCTTGGGGAGTGCAGAAAATGCCGCAAACAAAATCGTTGGTTCCATGTGGCGTGTAAATCATTGTTAACTCTGAGTTTTATGATCTTGCCTTTCTCAACATAGATAAGCTTCGTCTGTAGTAGCGCTACGTACGGAGACTTCTATCCAGTCGGAACACGTGTTGAAGAAAAAACTGGCGGGTTTATCCATACAGTAAGTATGTTCAGGATAGGCTGTTAACGCAGATGTGTCTGTGCAACGGTAGTTTATTAGAAAAGCGTAGCTGAAACTGCTGCGGACAATTTTAGTCTAATCACAGCTGTTTAATACAGGCAAATACGCGGAATCTCAGGTGAACCGATCGTAACAACTCTAAGTAGGGATAGTGCCACATTTGCGACGACACACTGTTCTGGAACGGAAGCAGGGATAAGCCGAGGGCAATGTGGGAAAGGTCTATACGAGACGCAGGAGCGCTGGCTTTAAGCAGGGCGCAGAGATTGTATCGACTCGCTTGAACGGCTCTGTTCTCCGTACGCATCCAATACCTTGTTGCATCAATCTGCTTAGATGCTACTTGTTTCCTGCTCCGCGAGATGTCGTGAAATGGGTCTTGACTTCAAATCACTTTTCACAAACCTTTGCTGTTATTGACCGCTCTCTCATTTCGACGAACCTTGGAGGAGTTTGGTACTCCGACCGTTACGGTTCACCAACATGTCCGACGCGACGGCACCAGAATGGCCCAACCACCGTCTGAGAGTGATAGTGCCTATGTGGTCATTATTGACACTCAGCACAGCTTTCCTAGTCTGGAGAGTTGTGTATGGTCTAAAATGTCGACGAAGATTTATGGTTTGCGATTACTTGTTGATCATAGCTGGTGTAAGTTTCCATCCCCTATACACGGTGGTAAAAGCTTCGCATGGTTTAATCTGATGCTGAGCGTGATAGGTTCTCAACATTGCAGCAACATCGTTGACACAGGTCGTCGTTCACTTTGGGCTTGGACGACACATCCTGGATCCATCCGTGCTTCCGAACATCCTTCACTTTAGCTACTATCTTTGGATTACCCAGATCGTCAACGTCATCGCAGTCGCATTCCTGAAATGGTCCATTTGCGCTTGGCTCTTAGTACTGAACTTCTCCAGAGTGTACCAGATTATCATCTGGATGTCGATCCTCATGGTAACGGCTCTGAACTTCCTGGCGCCTGTCTTGACGTTCCTTGGTTGCGTACCTATGGAGAAGAATTGGAACTTTGGGTTCCAAGGCCCGTTCAAATGCTGGGCAGTAGGCGGATTGAAGCTGTCGTACACACAGGGTGTGAGTAACATTGTTACTGATCTTGTCTACATGGCCGCGCCCTTGATCTATCTGACGAACGTACAATTATCGAGAAGGACGCAGTGGGGAATTCGGGTTGTCTTTCTGCTTAGTATTCCGTAAGTGAGATCTTCGATTCTACGAGACGCCATGTGAACGTCCATTTGCTGACCTTAGAGGAAGAGCTACCATCTGTTCCATCTTCAAGACTGTCGAACTCCGTACAATATTTACGACACAAGATCCTACATGGGATGGCGTGGCTTTGACAGTATGGTCTCAGGCTGAGCTTTCGCTGGGCATTTTAATCGCCTCACTACCACCATTACGCAAGGCCTTAACAAAGGTCTTTCAGCGAATCTTGCCTTCTACTGTTACCAACAGTCGTAAGACACCACTCTACGGCCAAAGTCACAGTGCAAGTGGAAACGTCATCATGGACAACCTTCGATCGAGCAAAGCCTACCATAGCCGTGTACAGGGAGAGTCCGTGTTAGGCGCCGATGACGACAGTGACCGCGCTATCCTGGAAGAAGGGGAACATGGAGGGGTAGGCATTATGAAGAGTATGACAGTGACGGTCCAAGGCTCCCTTGCTGAGCCTGAGAGATCAGGCCCGACTCTTCGGTAGAGCGGCGTGGAAGGATGCAACCAAGGCCTGCGCAGAAGGCGTTTGTTTGGAGCAGGTGTCACATTGACATTGTAATCCAACCGAATGATCTAGATCTTGTAGTAATGAACCCCCACGATTTCTAAGTAATGGTGTTCGTGACAAACACAACCAAGGCCGCTGCGTTCTCGTCATCACCGCTCGGCTCACCGCCTGCGCTTGCCCCACCCCCACCATTCTGCCGTATCTAACGTCACGCGAAATGAACTTTTTTGAACGCCACGCCAAATTATCAACAATCTGTTGGTGCGAAGCCTGGATACCCCAAAACAAAGACAAGACAATAGATCTTACTTCGTTTCACGTTCATTCTCGCCTTCCAATATGGCGGCTGCAGAAGAGACTGCACAATCGCAGCAAAACAAAATCCAGGTACCACAGATCCCTGAAGGACGGACACATGAAGTCGCCGAGGAGAACGACGACGATATCGACGACTTGTTCGACTCGGATGACGAATATGTCCCCGAGCTGGTTGATACTAGTAATTCGGCCGATTTTACCAAAACCTACAACCGTCAGCGCAAGCTAAACGATCCTTCGATTCCTACCGACCAGAAGCCCAAAGCCAACACACAGAAGCCTTCTGCAAACACGAATCTCTCCCTCGACGACCAAGTGGCATCGTTGTCCAAACATGCTGGCAAAATCCGTCTCGATAGCCGCTTCAGCGGCGCCACAGGTGGTAGCGCAAGAGATAAGGACAAAGCAGACCGTGCTACGACCGAGCAGGTGCTTGACAGGAGAACGCAGATGATTCTCCTGCAACTCATAAATCGAGATACATTTAGCGAGCTGCATGGCGTTATCTCTACCGGCAAAGAGGCCAACGTATACCACGCCATTAAAGAGGCGCCCGAGGACGGCGAGCAGACACATCTTGCCGTCAAGGTCTATAAGACTTCTATTCTAGTATTCAAGGACAGGGCTAAGTACGTTGAGGGCGAATTTCGCTTCCGTCAGGGATACAGCAAGAGCAACAATCGGGCCATGGTGAAGCTTTGGGCCGACAAGGAGCGTCGCAACCTTGCGCGTATCCATGAAGCCGGTATCCCTTCGCCAGAACCAGTCGCACTTCGCACACACGTACTTGTCATGGGGATGGTGGGCGATCGCAAAGGAAAGCCTGCACCGCGACTCAAGGATGTGCGCTTTGATGGCTTGACAAGCGAGGAAGAAGATGCCAAATGGACAGATCTGTACGTTGAGATGTTGGCATACATGCGCATTCTGTACCACACATGCCGACTGGTGCATGCCGATCTCAGTGAATACAATGTCCTTTTCCACCAAGGACGACAATGGATGATCGACGTCTCCCAAGCTGTGGAGCACGATCACCCACGTTCACTAGAATTTCTGCGCATGGATGTCAAGAATGTGTCCGACTTCTATCGATCAAGAAACGTGGAGGTACTGAGCGAGCGCAAAGCGTTTGCGTTTATCACTGGTGAAGTGGGTGAGAAGGACGTCAATGCCATTGAGGCCATCTCGGAAAAGGCCCGAGAAGTGATGAAGCGTGAGCCACAAACAGAGGAAGAGAAGAAAAGGGAAGAGGAGAATGATGACGTCTTCCGCAACCAGTACATTCCCCAGACTCTCGAACAAGTTTACGACATCGAGCGCGATGCTGCACTCGTCAATGCTGGAGAGGCGTCGTCACTACCATACCAGGACCTGCTCGCCTCTAAAGTCATTCCCGGCGCTAAATCGGGGGTCGATGCCGAAGATGATGAGTCTGGAGAGGGAGGTGTGGAATTGGAGTCTTCAGACGAGTCAGACGGCAGCGAGGTCGATCAAAGCATATTCGAGAAAGGCCCATCGCGTGGCAAAAAGAATATGGATAAAGACGAGAAGACCGCGCACAAGAAAGCTATCAAGGCTGAAAAAGCAGAGAAGAGAAAAGAGAAGATGCCGAAGCATCTCAAAAAGAAGTTGGTTACCTCAAGCTCGAGGCGAAAGTAATCTGAAACGCAAGTGTTTCACACACTCCACTGCCCTTGTTCATGTCACAAGACTTGACGATAGCCAAAAGCCCAAATCTTTTACCTTGCATCAATGTGTCGTAGCCCATCAAAGGCTGTTTGACAGATGCATTCAACTGATGGTCCTTGATTGACCCCGCTGCTGCGTCTCAGATGCACGACTTCAGGACCTCTACAACAGTCATCTCGCATGCATGTGTGTGAAAGCAATTCGGGGAATTCTGACGTAGATCACGGCAGAGCGGAAGGCAGAACAATAACATCAACTGCCAATGTATACGAAGACTACCCATCATTGCGTGTTGGTACGTGTTGCATTGTGCCGGTCCGTGCGAATGAACATGAATGGTATGTACTGCCTGCAATGCCAATCAGATATAGTTCAATACACTTTTTGAATTTTCACTTCCTCTCTCACTGTATCTGGACTGCTGATCGGACAATTGAGGGCACAACCTTGCAAAACATCCTCTCCCTTGATTCTGCATAATTCAATAATCTTGCAACACGATTGCCTTTCGTCAAAATAGTCAAGCAATCCGAATCGAAGGAGGGGCAGGCATGCCATGCATTTAGCCCTTCTGTTTGGAACAGCAGAAGCAAGAATTCAACGCACACCTTACTATCCAGCTGACCGGATTGCTCAAATCATCTTCAGGTCAAAACTCTTCACCGTGACATGTCCACCCAGGGCCTTTGTGGCGAAATTGAACACACCAAACCGATAGCCAGTAAAGAATTGCCAAGTGTTGGTCATTTCAAACGGCTCACCGAGTTGTGTAAAAGTCACTCCATCTAGACTGTACCAGAACGTGGTTGTTCTAATGGCAACAGAGTTGGAGAACGCTGGTGTGATGTCGGGTTCGATACGTAGCCAGACCTCGGTCGTATTCTCCGTGAGTGTTGGGCCATTCGCAGCAACAATACCATTCGACACCGTTACCCAACCGGCCCCAAGGTCGAGCTTGTCGACCATGACAAGCGTAGAAGTGTTGCCGGATCTGTGGACGCCGATGTAGGCGGCGATGTCGCGGAACAGAACTGCACCCGCACGATCTCCATCCTTCAATCCACTGATGTCGATCCTGAATGTACCAGCGGACCTTGGCCCGGGTATGCGTCGAGTCAGTGTATTACGCGCGGCAAACAAGTCGTCCGTAACAGTGGCTGTCTGCAGCTGCAACCCGCTATCGAGAGACCACGCGCTATCATCTGGGTTATGATTCCATTCCCACTCTTCACTCAATGATGGTCCCTCAAATGAATCTAGCCCAGTCGTCACCGCAACAGTCTTGTTGGTGTGGACGGGAACGGGATAGGTCTTTCCCCACTCGTTATTCACGCGAACCACCTCCGGCCAACCGTCCTCCGTCCAGATCAGAGGAGCAACAACAGGAATTCTGCCTCCAGGATAGGCGTCCAAAAACGCAACGTAGTACCATCGACCGTCTTTGGTGCTGACAATGCCGCCTTGGTGAGCGTTGCCGGCATTGGAAAGTGGTCCTTCGATACTGTCGACCAGGATACGACGTTCGTACGGGCCCCAGACGTTGTCGGATTTGAGAACATACTCATCGTCTGCAGGTTTGGTTACAAAGATGTAATAGGTCCCGTTGATCTTGTACATGCGCGACCCTTCAATGTACACCTGATCTGGGCTTGTATACACTGCCTCGGTTTTGACCTCTGCCGTTCCGTCCGCATTGAGTTGTGCAACATTGATAGTGGTCTTGCCGTACGCCATGTACATGGTATCGTCGTCGTCAATCAATAATCCATTGTCGTAGTAGCATTGTGGCAGAGTGCCTCGGGAGGTCCAATTCCACTCTGCAACTTCGCCATTGTTTGCTGCCGCGTTCGTACCGCTCGAGGTCCATACGTAAGTAGGACCGTCACCGATACAACCCATCCAGTAGAAGGTGTCAGTCGACTCTCGATACTGGAGAGTACTGGCCCATACGCCTTTCACGTAGGACCTGTTCGTGGCATTGTTCAGATCGTACGCAGGGCCAAAATTCAATCTTGGTATGCTGTGAGAAACCGGCGCCCAATTGACTAGATCGTAACTCTTGAGGACTGGCGCACCTGGTGAGAAGGCAAAAGTCGAGGAAGAGTAGTAAAACACATCACCGACGCGGAAGACGTCGAGGTCTGGGTAGTCCTGCCAGATAACAGGGTTGTCGAATGTCCCTTCATCTGCTCTGGCTGTGTCAAGGGGACTGCCTGAGACAGACGCTGCCACTAGGCTTAAGCTGGCCCAAAACGCTGTTTGCGTGGTCGAGCGCATTTCGTTTGTTTGTTCTGCCTCTTCTGTGGTCTGCACATCTCGAACGACATATTATTGAAGCTGATATGCCACCCATGTCAACTTCGGCCGCTGGACGCCATTCCTGCATCGCATGGACGCCCGATTTAATATGGGTAAACCAGGGTTGATCGACGTTGTCCGTGGAACTAATGCGTCCGGCTCGATCTCATTGGCGCAGCAAAAATAGACAAATTTGTCCGGCCGGGCGAGTGGGAGGGGTCATCTTGGCGTTTCGACATACTTCGTGACGATGTTCGGCAAGTCTCCGTGCCAGCCATGCACACTTGCCGATGACCCTCGATTTGACTGATGCCTTGAGAGGAGATGACAGTTGGTTGTGTGGCTGACAGCTGGCCCGTGCCTATCCCCCGCCATCTCGGGGAATTGGTGTTCCGACGACTCGTTGAAACAGCACAACGTCCATTTGACCAATCGTCAAAACCCGTACGGATCAAAGTATCCTACTTTCATACTGAAAGCTCACTTCCAGTTCAGACGAGCGGAGACCCTGAAGACTGCAAATAGTCGAGACCTCGTGATGGCGCTTACATTGGCTACACGAGGCTCCAGTCTGCATATTAGAGATGCAAAAAGTGATCGTATGACTGCAGCGCACTGATCGGTGAGTGTGTCCATTCAAAACTGCAGTACTTACGAGAGTAGTTGGAAAGTCAACACCATGTACGGGCACCAGGGTAATTGATGACCCATCTCAGACAATGAGAAGTCATATGCCACCGAAGAAGGCCGGCTTGGCTATGACAACCATCTCATAACATTCTATGACAGCGCTGGCTTGCGGAAGATGAATTTTATTCATATCAACTGTGGTTATTACTAGTAACATCATGACCATCTGCAATGGGTAGCTGCGAAGAGTTTTTGACCTGTGCGACTGGCAAGGCATCCAACATCATTGCCGGCATAGTAGTGGCGGGTGGTGGACCAAAACGGTTGGTTGTTTCATGCTACGTAATATCCAATCGTTGCTAAACTATACAGGGAATTATATCTACTGGAAATTGTCCGACACAGACGGCGTTCTCGAAGATGCTCGACCTCTCAAATTTGACCAAACATTCTGCGTTGCGTCTTGCACGAAGCTCATAGCGTCTATTGTAGCACTACAACTGGTGGAAATGGGGCTCGTCACTCTGAATGAGCCATTGGACCAACGACTATTCGAGCTCTCATCTCAGCCCATTGTTTCGCAGACCCGCGATGGCAAACTCAAGTACGACCGAGCCACCAAGTCTTCCACCTTGCAAGATCTCGTCACACATTCCAGCGGCGCGACCTACGACTGGATTGATTCTAACATGCACGCGTGGCGCGCTTCTTGAGCAGAGGCGCCGCTAGGAGTCCTAGATTGCGATGTCCTGAAAGGCCACACCTATCCTCGAAGATACGAGTCGGACAGCAGCTGGAACTACAGCGGTGGTCTCGACTGAACTAGCCTGCTTATAGAGCGGCTTACTGGTCTAGGTTTTGAACAGTATGTCGGGAAGAAGGTAGCAAAACCTCTTGGTATCGAGATATTCACATGGCATCTGTTGCGCAAACCAAAAGCTGCTGGAAAGCTTGCGCGCATGTCCACGCGTCAAGAGAACGGGATTCTAGCAGAAGGCCCGAATTCGTTTGCGCCCGAGCCCGTGATGGAGGCTGGTGGCATTGGGTTGTACGCTAATGTACATGATTATACGAGAGTACTGCCTAAGTAGCGGATCTGTTGAAAGACGCACCAAAGTTTTTGACCAAATGGTCAATTGATCAGATATTTGCACCACGACTAGCGCCTGGTAGTGCAGTTGTCCGCAATCTACGAGCGGATGGAAGCATGTATCAGTGTGCTCTTGACGACAGCGTGTAGGGGTTTGTAGCCAGTCGTGGGCATAGTGGACCACTCATGGAAGAAGATGTGAAGGGGGATAGAAATATTGGACCTGTGGAGATATTTTCGTGGTTTGGACTGCCGAAGTTGTCATGGAGTATCAACCGGAAACATGCGTGGACTGGCGACCTTCTTTGCTGCGCAAGTGTTAGGTACCTTGGGCAGACCGCAAGACCTGGGATGTGGTCGCCAGGTCGGAGACTGCGGTCTGGACTAGCCTTTCGACGTAGACGTAGACCAATAGATCAATGATGGGATGGAAGCATTTTGGAAATGCGAAAGGTTGATGTAGTCTGCTCTCCTATACGTGCACTGCATGTCACCATGTTCCTAGCTGCAGAATTAAGGTCTAACATCGAGACAGGCTAGTTCCAATGCATTATAGCAGTTCGTACATGAAGGTGTGCTACGCAAGTTGTAGGTGTTGTTTATTGGTGGGGTGCAGCCGACATGGGCCGGGGCGTGGTGCCTATAGGATCCGCCCAATTGTGACCCGCGATCGACATACCCTTGTCCTCAATAAGCTTGCCTCGGCGAGGCTTATTTGGCTTGATTGCTTCCACTCAAAAACGCGAAGCAATATACTGATGTACTAGACCCGGTGCTTCACTCCGTGCTCAGTTAACTTCTAGTACTTCGTCGGCCATCTGCCGATTTCACCCCGCAATTATCGCCTTCGATTTAGATTCTGAATGCGCCTAAGATGCTCTTTCAAGGTAAACTCTCCTTTAGAACGAGATGGACTTCACAATTTGACACGGACATTGGCCGATAGGGAATCTGGGGCCCCGTACTAGGGTTCTAGTTGCAGTTGTGATTGCGCAGCCGTAGACTCTTGGTGACCTGGAGCACCTGATCTCCCTGTGTTACGGGTTGCCTCTGGGTGCATGTGAGGCCTCTGACGTTTGCCGCAAGTCCTATAAAAGGGAAGCAGATGCCCACCATAAGCACATACAACCAGCGAATTTTATGCAAATAAGCCCAAAGTCAACCCATTAAGACCTACTCCCCAGCTCCTACATCATGTTTTCACGCTCGGTCTACACACGCTCGAGCGTGCTCGCTCTTAGTCTGGCAGCCGCGGGCTCCATTGTTGCCGCTGCGCCATGTGATATCTATGCTTCTGGCAATACGCCCTGCATCGCTGCACATAGTACCACACGCGCTTTGTACAGTGCCTACACTGGGGCTCTTTACCAGGTCAAGCGTGGTTCCGACAACACCACGGTTGACATCGCACCAAAATCTAAAGGTGGCATCGCCAATGCCGCCGCCCAGGACACCTTCTGCTCCAAAACGACTTGCCTCATTACCATTGTATACGACCAGTCTGGCCGCGAGAACCACCTTACTCAAGCCCCCCCTGGAGGATTTAATGGCCCGGAATCAAATGGTTACGATAACCTCGCAGGCGCAATTGGCGCACCTGTGACGTTAAACGGACAAAAGGCGTATGGTGTTTTTGTCTCGCCCGGAACAGGATATCGCAATAACAAGGTGAGCGGCTCTGCCGTCAGAGATGAGCCAGAAGGCATGTACGCGGTCCTTGATGGTACCCACTACAACGGGGCTTGCTGCTTTGACTACGGCAACGCCGAAACCAACAACCTCGATACTGGCGATGGCCACATGGAGGCAATATACTATGGTGATAACACATTCTGGGGCAGTGGTGCTGGCAGTGGCCCCTGGATCATGGCCGATCTTGAAAATGGGCTGTTCTCGGGTCAGGGTGCAAAGCAGAACACCGCAAACCCATCGATCACTTACCGTTTCGTCACTGCGATTATCAAAGGCAAGCCAGGCACATGGGCAATTCGTGGCGGCAATGGCGCGTCCGGTGCGTTGTCAACCTTTTACAGCGGCGCACGCCCAAGTGGCTCTGGATATGATCCTATGAGTAAGGAGGGTGCTATAGTTCTTGGAATTGGTGGCGATAATAGCAATGGGGGTCAAGGAACTTTTTATGAGGGAGTGATGACCACTGGCTACCCCAGCGACGCCACAGAAAATTCCGTACAAGCAGATATCGTAGCCGCCAAGTACGCCACTACCTCTCTCATCAGTGGGCCTACATATACTGTCGGTGGTTCCGTGTCTTTCAAGGCTACTACACCCGGATATACAGACCGCTATCTGGCACACACTGGAGCCACCGTGAACACACAAGTCATAGCATCTTCCAGCAGCACAGCCCTGAAGCAAGCTGCGAGCTGGACTATCCGCACTGGCCTTGGTAACAGCGGCTGCTATTCATTCGAATCGAAAGATGCTGTAGGCAGCTACATTAGACACTACGGCTTCGCGCTGCAGGTAGCTGCTAATGACGGTTCCAAGGCCTTCAAAGAAGACGCCACGTTCTGTCCCCAGTCTGGACTTACTGGTACCGGTTCATCGCTTCGAGCTTGGGGATATCCAACTCGCTGGATCCGCCATTACGCCAACGTTGGATACATCGCAAGCAATGGTGGCGTTCATGAGTTTGACGCTGCCAGCACATTCAACAACGATGCGACTTGGGCGACCAGCACTGGCTTGGCTTAAATCTCCGCCGACTCATAAGTAGCTGCGATGTCGGTCAGAGACGCGCTGCGAACGCGCCGGAGCAGCTTCGGATGTTGGGATGAAAGCTTCTGAGGTGGCCTTAGCTTCCGTGTTACAGAGGTAGGCAATTTTTGGCGTCTTGGCACGATCCATTGTTTAGCAATCAATCGAATCCTAATGCTCCTTCCATCGGTCAACATCACAAAATGCTCTCCATGACCGGCGCACGGGCAAGAACCTCGGTACATGTATAATTTATCACGTGTCGTTGTGACCATGGCCCACAATGCACACCGTACTTTACCCTGTTAATTGTCAGTTTCAATTTGTAAACAACTCAAAATGCCGGCGCTTCGATGCGTCGGTCTCCATGCTAGCACCGCACTTGAGGATAATTAATTTCTTATGTCTCAAGAAAGAAGGTGTTAAGCAATACGGTCGATCGGCATACCCCAGAGTTTTGTTCAGGCTGGTTCGGTGTTTTCCCCGATATGCTTTCCCCGCATCGGCCAAACATCGTCGCGAGAACAACACAACACCAAGGGCTCCACTCTCTGCTTTCCGGCTGCAGCCTCGCGATGACCTCACACGACCTCTTGGCACTATTCACTGTCCTCCCATGCTCGTGATGACCCGGCAAGATAAGTCTTGAGATGACTTGGCGGATGTCAGTGGCAAGGTATAAGTGTAGGAAGCAGAACGGAGATGATGACCACCATCAAACACGGGATATCCGCCTTCACTCAATATGCGCTTCCAAAGCTCACTGCTCACACTTGTGGCGACGACAGCAGTCTCGATTGCTTCGCCGCTCAACGCCCGCCAGGCGGATGAAAAAGTTGGTTATCTGTTTGCCAACTTTCCTGTCGGTGATGAGCAAGTCTACATGCATTTATCCGATGGCAACAATGCTCTGTCTTATCGCCAGTTGTCCTACGATGGTACTCCTGAGACGGCGCGGATCCTGGAAAGCACAGTGGGAACGAAAGGTGTACGCGATCACTTCATTATCGCCAAGCCAGATAACAGCAAATACTGGCTCCATGCCACTGATTTGAAAGTCAATGCGCTCGGTGGAGACTTCATCAACGCGACTCGCTTTGGCAGCAGAAGCATCGTCATATGGGAGTCAACAGATCTCGCAAACTGGAGCGAACCCAGACTCTCTGCACCGATAGCCAACGTTTCAGCTGGCAATGTTTGGGCTCCAGAGTCATATTGGGACTCTAGTCGCGAAGAGTTCATTATAATCTTTTCTTCACGTTACTGGGACCCTGCGGACGTTGACCGCAGAGGGCGCTCCCCGCCGAATCAGCTTATGTACGCGACAACCAAAGATTTCGAAACGTTCTCCGAAGAACAGGTATACTTCAGCCCGGGATATCCAGTCATCGATTGCTCGCTTTTGCACGTACCTGAACAGGGCGAGAATGTATGGTACCGCTGGGTGAAGAGTGAGGTTGACTACAGAATCTGGCAACAGCGCTCTTCAACTGGTATTCTGGGTACATGGACCAATGTCGGCAATGCGCCTGACGGTACAAGGGTGACATTTGCAAGCCAATACTCCAATAATGAAGGTCAACTGGCCTTCCGCGACAACGTCGACCCAGGACTATTCCACCTTTGGATCGACCAAAGCTCGACAGAGACATACATACCCGCGCAATCACGTACTCTTGATGACATGAGTGCATGGGAACTGTCCGACACAACAAACTTCACGAAAACCACGAAGCATGGCTGGATATTGCCGCTTAGCCAGCAGCAGTACAGCGCAATTAAGGCTAAGTACAAGTTTATCTAGGGTTTAATAGTTATATTATATAAGAGCAAAGTAAAACTAAATTCTTAATAAAACTATAAAATAATAAGTACTAACATAAGTGCATAGCAAGTGCGCTAGATAAGCAAGCGCGCCACCCTAACAAGCTATTAGGGCTCTACTACTTTAAACCTTAATGTCTTAACAACCTGATTTCAAACTGCTTTTAAAAGAGAAGAGGATTAAGCTTACCCTTTAAGTAATTAAAGAGCTATAAAAATTAAGTATATAATATATAGCTATTATCTATAATATATCCTAAAGATTAATTAACTATTAATATGCTAGAATATAGTTAATATATAATACCTACCCTAAATTAGCAAACCTATAAAAGATAGAAGAGAGGATGCTTATATAGTATATTAGGAAGCTAGATTCCTAAGGATTTGCCTTAATACTTTATTATATTAAAGATATAGCTAATTATAGAGGAAATAAGGAGCTAAGAGTATATTTAGGTAATTAATATATTTAGACTACTAACCTCTACTAAGATTAGATAGAACAAACTTATATATAGAGC
>JAGKPY010000215.1:0-20787 GCA_022609225.1 Boeremia lycopersici | reverse complement strand
AAATAAATAATTAGTATATCTTTATACTTAGATTAATATTTATATAATATAGATATTAAAGTATAGACTATAAGAGTATGCTAGTAGTATATAGAGGATCTATAGACTAAAGAGCTACTTACTTAAACCTTACTAACAAGAAAGGCTATATATAGTAATAGTAATAACTCTGTTACCCTTAACTAAATAATACAAGTATAAGGTAATACCTATTATTAGGCGCCTTTACTATAACTATACTAATATAGCTTTTTATTATATACTAATATCTACTTAAGTATAGCATAGGTTACTCTTATATATAAGACAAGATTAGCTGTCCTTTATTACTTATATTGCCTATAATTGTATCTTGCGTAAAAGCTTCTTATTTACTAGAGTAGGTATACTAAGCTCTTGTCCTCTTCTAATCTAATACCTGTTAATATACCGAATCTTAGTCTCTCTTCCTGCTCGCAGATCTTAGACTATAGAACACGTTATCTCGCGGGTGCGATTAATAATTGACATGACTGTTCTCTCTATTGCACTAGGGGAGAATCTTTCTTTGACACCGTCTACACCCTGAAGCTCCAGTAGTGCAAGCACAACTGAAGATATCTCCAACATAAGAGCATGATAAATCTTCAGAATAGTGAAAAGATACTTGTTTGGAGAGTCAGCAAGAGCACAGAGCAGATTACAGAAAGCATTGGTGCTAAGCTTCTCCAGCTGAAGTTGTAGGATGTCGGACCAGTCGTAAGAGCGACAGTTGAGTTGAGGGATTTGAGGCAGTGCTTGCAGCATATACAAAGCTGACGGGGGTAGTGTATCGTTTAGATTGGCCATCACGCAGTCGGGCGCACGCGGGACGGGTCCAATGGACGTGGCGGCAAAGCCGGTATGGGTAATGTCAAACGCTCTATTCAGCGTGACGCCATGCGATATGACGCCAGTAATGTAGTTCGGTCTGGTGTTTGGGTCCTGAAAGATATGATCGTTGATATCCTCAGTCATGCCGGCACCGTTCTGAAGGAATAAGATAGTTGATTGGCGGGTCAGCCGGGAGACGAGGGGACGCAAAGCATTGACCGTCTGAGTAGCCTTGACGCATACAATAAGATTTTCTATTGTACTGTTGGAACAGGCTTGCAGAGAGCTCAATCCATCGACGGCAGAAGACTGCAAGTCGGGACTTGTGGTGTACCACTCCCCATCGCGCAAAACCTCGAATTTATATTGATTATAGGCAAGCATCTCTCCTTCGGATGTCTTAAGCAATATTCTCTTCCCGAAGCGTCGATGGTCGTCCATGAGGGATGCTCGATGAAGTAGCAACGTAACGGATGGCCTTCGTGGTATCTCGGCTAGTGAATGTGCAACAAATGTGCCAATGCTGCCCAGGCCTAGGACATGTATACATGGAGCTCTACCTATGACCGACATGCTGTGCAAAGATAAGGAAAGTGCTCGATTGGGTTGAGCAGTGACTGTCAATTGTGGTTCCAATGGGCTAGACAACCATGAATTGACTGCATGTGTGCGATGTATAAGGGTACTTACCTTGACGCGTTCTGAATTAAGAATTAATTGAGAACATGCAGAAAATTTTCGGCACACAAATACCTTCGTAATGGTTGGAGCCCATTAAGGCGCAAGGCGTACTTCGCACCCTTGTGGATACCTAGATAGACGAGCCCAGACTGTCAGGGTGTCGCACTAGCTATTATGCAGGGTTGAGTTAACATATAAAATTTTAGCACGTGGAAGGTTCTGGATTGAATCACTCGCGATTACGTGCTGCCTTTAGGAACAATATCTGCTATTGTTTTAGAGACACTAACGGGTTGTTTTCACAAAATGTTTTATACAAAAGAGGCATGTAATCAGAATTAATACAAACTATTGCTTCTAATATTTGCAACACCCTACTTACAATGATAGACAGTCAGATATCTGCCGTAGAGAACTGTGGATCATGACATCTCCTTCATTCCAGCTCTCTATAGCTATTGGTTTTCTTAGCACTTAATTCTCGATTCAAGTCACGTTTCGCTTGCAAGCTTTGCCAAAAGATTAAAAACACGAAGGGTACATTGCCATGAGGACAGGAAGGCAAGCTTGCATAACGCCAGTATATTTGACACTTGAATCTCGATACATGATCGGAGCCGTAAAGCGCAGACACACTGCCGCTAAGAAGCGAATGGTGCTTGCAGCAGCTTGTGCAGAAGCTGAATAGCGTTTATGAATGTCTGAGAGTTGAAGAAGCATAAACAAGGAATGTCAACATATATCTCGTTCCAAAGAAGGATCCACAAACTACCATAGAAACAGCTGGATAGATATCGGTGTTTGCTTTGAGCCCTATGAGGAGAGGTGCAACAGCAATACTGCATTGATCAGCAGTTCTTTCGAGACATGCGCACGTGAACATTTGCAGCTTACCACGGTCACCACAAGCAAGCGAGTGACAAGTGGTGATACTCCTTTACCCGCGTCTAAGGACAAAGATCATTCTCTGCTTTATCGTGGTAGAAGGTGAAGCCACCGACCAGTCATGGTCAGCGACCAATGCTTTCGCTTAGGGGGCCAAACACAAGCGGTGAGGTCATAAATCACGTCATGTAAAGTGAGTTTAGTAGAACAATAGAAATGAATGAGCCTGAAAACCAATATCAGTTGTTTTTGACACCACGATGATCAGTAAGGGACCGCAAAGACTGCAGACATCGTGACGCTAAGAGAATGGTGTGGACCTACAGTGGTGGAGCACTCGACTTGGCGATGTGCATTAGCAGGCCCCATGGACCACAGGAACAACAGTTTGCAGGGTGATGGAATGATCTGGTTGTAGGACTCGATAGATTGCGACGCGGTGCAAGTCGGTTAGGGTTCAAAGGCTCACGATAGCTTCACCATTTTGTCTTGACACACGCACAACGGACTTAGCACGTGGAAATGGACATCAGACATGTCCTAACGCCGAACACGCCTTGCGCCTTATGATTTACGCCTTGCGCCTTGCGCCTTACGCCTTGCGCCTTGAACCTTGCGCCCAGCATGCTTCATTAGCACCTCTCAGTCCTAGTCGACTCTCAAACTCGTGTGTCTATCTGCAGTAGAAAAATGGCGTACCAACTCACTCCTTTTCTTGAACGGCCTCAGCTATCGCTGCGAGGTTACCGATCCAACTTGCCCAACTATCTTCCACTGCGAACATCCTGACGAGAATTCAAAACAATGAGTTCGCTACTCGATGCCTCAAAGCTGACCATCTCTCTAACCGACAAACCTCAACCGATACCGGCCAAGTCAAATGTCTCGACAAAGGAGCACTCCGATCATATGCTCACGGTATCTTGGACGCAGGAGAACGGTTGGTCCGCTCCGCGCATCCTGCCGTATACGAATCTCTCGCTGCCACCAACAGCGAATGCACTGCATTACGCGACCGCTTGTTTCGAGGGTATGAAACTGTATCGTGGCTTCGACGGCAAGCTCCGCCTCTTCCGCCCGCTCGAGAACTGCCGCAGACTACTAGATAGTGCTGAAAGGATATCTCTACCCGCGTTCCAGCCTGAGGAGTTGCAAAAGCTCATAGCCGAGTTGTGCCGCGTAGATGGCCCGCGATGATTGCCGAAAGATACCAGCAGAGGAACCTGTCTCTACATAAGGCCAACCATGATCGGCATCGATGCCGACTTGGGATTCCACGTGCCTCAGGAGGCGTTATTGTATGTGATCCTTACATATTGGCCAACGGCGACCTCCCCCGGCTCGCTCAAGCTGTTGGCCAATACTCAGCAGTGGGTTCGAGCGTGGCCTGGCAGATCAGGTAACGCGAAGCTCGCCGCAAATTATGGCCCTGCGCTGATAGCCTATGGCGAGGCGAAGCAAAGAGGGTTTGATTAGGTGCTGTGGTTGTTCGGCGCCGAAGAAAGAGTGACCAAGGCTGGCTCCGCCAACATTTTTGTAGTGTGGAAGAGCAAGTCAGGTAGAACTGAGCTGATTACCCCGTCACTAGAGAGTGGCCTAATTCTACCCGGGATCACAAGGCGGAGCGTGCTTGAACTTGCGCGCAAGAGATTTTCGGAAACGAGGGAGTGGGAGCTGAATAGCACCGCGCTGATGGTGCAACAGTTAGACGTTGCTGAGAAAGATTTCACTATATTGGAGGTAGTGGAAGCTGCAGGAGAGGGCAGGCTGTTGGGAGCATTCGCTGTTGGCACTGCGGCGTTCGTCAACGCTGTATCTCAAATCGACACGCCAGGCCAGAGCATCAGCGTTGATACGGATGCGAATGCTGTGCTATACGCTGCTCTGCTTCATTCTTGGCTTACCAACATCATGTATGGCGCCGAGCAGAGTGAGTGGACGCAGATTGTAGCAGAGTAACATCTGTTATCATGACAGACAAACAAGATTGGACACTTTGTTCTGCTAAGCGTTGCTTTCTTTTCCAAATCCACTGTGTTGTCGAAACGACTTCAGCCAATCAGCGTTGTCTGCCACCGTTGTGTTCCAAGCGTCGTTCTCATCACCGTATAACACTCGTCTCGACTCGCGTTGGAACATGTCGTCAGTGGGTATGATACCCGCAATCATGTGTTTCCTTGCGAACTGACTCAAATGTCGTGTCAGAATATCAGCGAAAGCAACTGTATCAAGCTCCTCGGCGAAAGTTTCAGACTGTTTGTCCGCAATCGATCTCATGGAACCGCCTGAGTTCACAGCAGAACTGCCACCTTGACCTTGATAGTTCTGTGCTAACATCTCTGGAGTATAGCGACCAATCTGCGACGATATCTGCTTGAAGTGGTCGATCGATGCGGGGTTCGTGGCCGAGAATGGCACCGGTGCCAACGATTCAGAGCCGATGAGATATGGCGGGAGGGCGTTGGTCACGCGTGCAGCAACAGCAGAATCAAAACCGTGATCGCCTTGCCAGTTGAACATTGTTTTACCAGCACGAAAGTGGATCGTAAGATGATCGATTCGCTCCTCCCAGGTATCATGTATGACATTGCAAAATCCACATCGTGATGCGACCGCCATGGTTTGGACCCTCCAGTTTTCTATCCATGGGATGGAGTCAAGTCTATGGACGAGACGCAGGTGTTGTACGAGATGATCCTTTCGTCGGAATGAGCGTTGGGCGTCGTGGCAGGCATCGTGATTATGCAAGTGCACATGGTCTAATTCCGGATCGGGCAAATCGCAATAAGCGCAGTGAACTCTTCCAGTCTCAGGGCGTACCGTCAGAGCTCCGTTCGGCGCACACTTCCACTCTTCCAGGTTGAGGTGTAGTGACTTCTCGTGTCGCGACCAATCGAACTTGTGTCTGAAGGTGTCGCAGCAGAACGTGCACTTGAACTTGCGGTCTGTAGCTTTCACGCTTTTACGCCCTTTTGTTGTCTTGCGAGACTTCGTAATTCTAGCATGGCGGCTACTGATGGAGACAGCCGAGTGAGCAGAGGTGCTTGAGAACCTTGATGAACCGCTTGCTCCACTATCGACACTTGACGCTGAGGAAGGACCAGGATACCTGCGAAACTGGTCTTCTTCGCAAGGCAGTTCTTTCGTTTGGAAAATTTCATGCGAGCCACTGTGCAAGGCACCATATATCGCTGATAGCGAGGCCGCTTCATCCTCTGGTGGAGAGTTACGCCATCGTTGTATAGGGGGTAAGTGCGAGTTGTAATGCCCGTGACCCGGCTGAAGCTGCACAACTTGGCTGCGACTCGAAATTGATGGCTGTCGTAGCAGGTACCTGCTCCTACGCCTAGGCAACGATGCCCGATCGGATCGTAGTGCGCTTTGTCGCGCCACATCGAGGGAGGTGATGTGTTCTGTATCGAGCCTTACTGGGGAAAACCTTGATTCGGGCACTGGCATCGGACTAGGATCCAAAGCAGTGTCGTCGACGGTCTGTTCGAGAATCCCTGTGTCTGTGGAGGCTGCGCAAGCCCTGACATGCGAATGTTCGCCGAAGTCCAGCAAGCTAAGGGTCTCGAGGTCAGGGTGCATCTCTGTCCACGGGAACACATGCCAATCTGCGGTTCTCTCACCGTTTGCCATTGCTAGTTATGGCTGAGAATGCTATTAGTAGCCGGTTCACTTCTGCGAAATCGAGACACAATGTTTTAACACAGCTCGATCCGGATACTGATCTGCGTCGACTCATTCATTCGACTGATGCAAATTCGCCTCTTCATCCAATGGCATTCGTTTAGGAGCTGGCGTGATGGAGTGTCGTGTGGTAAACTGTCTTGTGATGGGTAGAGATTGAGTGCAGAAGACAGCATCGAACAAAAACGTCATGCGGGAGAAAAAAGACGGTAATGGTCACGTGTACCATGTTCTGGGACTTGGCCGATGACAGGTCCTGGCTGCAACCACGACTCATAGAACTAGTCTGCATGCGTCTCGCACATGACAAAGTAATTTTCCACTTTCCTTACTATAATCGTGCACACCCGACAGTTACGACTAGAGTCCTAAGCATGTACACTTTTGAAGAAGAAACGTGTGCTACGCAGCTGGGACTTGCTCGGAGTAGGATCAGTTGACCGTGCCCTACGCCCTACGCCCTACGCCCTACACCATACACCCTACACCCTACATTCTATGCCTTGCAACCTATATACGCACTACACAACCCTTTCTACGCCGAGAGCAAAAAGGGAGGATCTTATCGGCAGACTTGGACTGGTACAAGATGCGTCGCAGGCGTTTCTGCTTCCATCGCTATCCTCACAGCTTGCTGCCCCGCCAACCGTCAAGATTTTACCAGCAAATGTATCAAACATGATGGCGTGTCCATCTTCAGCGTCTAGCCTTCTCTTTGCTCCCGTAGTGTCTCCTGGGCCAATGGTATTTTACCAGTTCAGAGCGATATCGAAGAACCGGCCTAGAAGACAGTGCTACTCTTTCAGCCAAACAGCTAGGCGTGGTTGTCTGAGCGCTGATCCCTACCAGTTTTGGCAGTTGAAATTGTCTGGACTAAGTCGTTCTTGAGCAGCGACCAGGTATTCGTGCCTAAATTGTATATCTCGCCATTCTTACCTCCAGTACCACCGCTGCAGGAGACGCCAAAGCTGAATATTCGGTCATCATAACAGATTGTCGTGGACTGATATCCTCTCAGAATGTTCATATATGGAAGTGCTGCCCGGACATTGCTTTGCGCATCGTAGGTGCTCGTTATTGCAGCATTGCTGCCACATGTCACGACAAGGCAGCCATTGGAGTCCGATAATATCCCATGGCAGAACATGTAGTGCTATGTGTTGACTATAATCATTTGGCTGAACTCTCTGGTGATAAGATCATATATCACAGTCTGAGTGTAACTACTTGCGCCACCATACCTATCTCTCGCAAAGGCTGAACACACCAGTCGCTTCCCATTTGGTAGCAGTTTTACCACAACTGGAATCAGGGGAAAATTTAGGGGTTTCTTCCAGATGTCTTTGCCCGATGCAGATGGACTACATACTGTCGGTAACGTGCCGATGACGTTGTGAAAATTCTACCTCCACAATAAACATCCCCCGATTCGCAGAGCTTCATGCTTCTCTGATCGCAGCATTTCTCACGTTTCTTGCTTACCTCGTATCGGTACTGACACTTATAATATAGCCTCCTATTCTGCCGTTGGCGCTGGCGCGGGGTTGTACGCTGATAGCGCGGATGTTGTAGATCGATTCCATGTCGTTCACAGGGATAGGTAGATACCTCGAATGCCAGAATATCGCCATATTGTCAATAATAGCTTACATAGGTTCGTTGCTAGATTAAACTATCTACTCTTGCTATCCAGCCAGAGCCGTTGTTAAGATTGGATGCAACTATAGTAGTGTTGATGAAATGAATATAAAGAACAAAACGGTCATGTTTTGATCCCATCGATACATTTCGCACGTGCGTAAGTGAAACATATTATCGACTACAGACCATCATAAGGATTCATCTACTAGGCGATATATATTTAGCTTACTCTAACATCTACGCATCCTCTGAAATTGAGCCTAGAGCTTTCTCGCTTATCATCAACGTTGTAAGTGCAGGGACAGAACCGGGTTGGACAGAGAAAGCGCTGCCATCTACAACTCTAAGTCCTTTCACGCCTCGAACCCTGAACTTTGAATCCAAGACTGCCATTGGATCCGAGTCAAACCCAATAGCACATGATCCAGAGACATGGTGGCTATAGGTTTGCTTCCTAAGATAGTCGCGCTGCCACGCATTAGTACAGTCGACCCCCTCAGCACACAGCCGGAGCTCCGTATACGCGTTGTTTGGGACTGGGTTGAAGATTGGTCTGACCAAATTTGTAGCCTCCACCATTGAGTTTAAGTCGTCGTCATCGCCATTAATGAAGAGACCAAGATGAATCTTTGGCATATCACGAGGGTTCTTGAACTGGAGAGTAACACTACCGTTAATATTACGGGGGTGGAGCTGCATGAGGCCACATTCAAACTCGTTGACAAGGCTGCGCGACATGCCGGGGTAGAAGCCGATGAATTCGGCGTTGAAGCAATAGAAATGCAGATCAAATGACCGAAGTGCAACAGACGTTTTCTGGTACATTTCCCAGTATCCACGCACGGGTTTCTCGTAGGTTCCGTACAAAACAGCTTCGTAGTTGTCTTTCATGTTGGTCCCTACGCCAGGTAAATCTTTTACCAGTGGAATATCGAAAATTGCCAGCTCAGCAGCAGGGCCGATTCCGCTGAGTTTGAGGATTTGCGGTGTTACGAATACTCCGGCAGCAAGAATGACTTGTTTTCGGGCGTATGCGCAACCTAATTCTCCCGTAGAGCTCGCGTTGTATCGAGGATCGGCAGAATATATGCTTTCTCCGCGTAGGTACTCGACACCCATCGCCCTTAGAATAGAATTTGTAGAATTAGAGAACAATATTCTGGTCACAAAACTGTGCTCTTGTAAGGTCAAAGGGAAGTTTCTTGGGTCTTCTAGAGTGGCCATGATGTATTGAAGTGGACTTGATCGGGTACCGTTCATAGAATGAGTGAAACTTCGAAAAACACCTGTTTGGTTGTCTCTGTTCGGATCATCGCGGTTTGCATCGCGGCCTAGCTGGTACAACAGTGACATAACCCGCAGCTCTGGATAACCTGCAGCCAGGAGCCCCGCGAGCACAGTACCGTCATCCGATGCATTGTGAGCCCAAGCGTCATCGAGACCTGAAGTGTCGATATAGCTGTTGAAACCATGAGCCGGTGTGCTTCCGTTAGGTAGGTAGTTATTTCTCTCAAGACGTACAAGATACTGGCGTATGTTTTCGTTTTGCCATGAATCGTCGCCAGTGATTTGCGCAATGTCATTCCAGTCTACTGTTGCCGGAAGGGAAATCGTAGCAGAGTTGCGCATAGCACAACCACCACCCTAAACCAGCCCGTGAATAGTGTACACCTAAGCGCTCAGCGCCCTCTGGTGGGTTAAGACCAACATAAAACGATCCGTTTGTTTGGCGCCATGTGGTGAGCTCGTATTGAGCATCAATCTCTTCCGTGTCGCGGCTTACGAAGAAATCCCAGCGCGTCAGGGGATCGTTGATGGCAAGTGGCGCATCAGCAACCATCCTTGAGTTAGAGTTGTTTGGCTGCATGTCGCCGGCATCGAGGAGTAGAACTGTGTGTCCCTTGCGAGCCAGGTTTGCTGCGAGGGGCCCACCTCCAGGTCCCGAACCGACCACGATATAATCATAGACTTGATTCGCGTCTTCCTCATAATGTTTGTTGATGCTGGATCTCAGTGAATGTACCACAGAGGTAGATGCGAGAAGTTGAAGTGAAAGCTTCATGTTGTGGGTAAATGGATGTTGTCTGGAAAGGGTGATGAGTGTCTGATCACCTGTCGCGCGTTGGCAATTCTTCTTATACCATGATTGAAGTTCACTCGCTCCTAAATACATCCGTTCCGAAAGCCGATTATCAATCTTCTTGTTCAGCGCAGCAACTCGGCGTAGCATATATAAAATATCCGGACCGGTATTATCGGAGACAGGTCTTTGCGTCCGGCATGTTCCCATATACATAGTGAATATGCGTGGCCTTTTCTAGTAGAGGTTACTGTACCCGATTAAATTGTACACTGATACTGTCTAGAAACTTGGCTGTTGCACATAGATTACGAGCGGGGTAACTATCTGACTGTTTTCTCTATACAAGAGTTTTAGAATAATATAGTCTATGTAGAAGTAGGAAATCTAGCTGCTATAGTATTTAGTATTGGTAGTGCAGATACGGAATCATAACTAAGAATATAGACTAAGATTATAGAATTCTTTACATACTATATAATCTAACAGGAAAGGTAGCTTATTAGTCAGAGACCCTCTGCTTCTCCGTGATGTGGCTACTGAGCTCTATGCGTTGGACCGCAATAGATCTTATGATCTTCTCCCCGCTCAATTGTTAGTGGAGAACTTCTCAACTGGCTTGACAAATGAGACAATGACAATTCTCGACCGATTCTTGAAGAAACTAAGAGCTGTTCTCGGCATCGAGAACAACGAGTGGTTCAATATGGCCACTGTTAGGCAAAACTCTCGACCCAAATCAGCATCAAAAGACTTACAAGCTTTGATGAGAATTACGTACGCAACAGTTATCAGCCAAAACCAAAAAACACTGACCCGCGACTCTTTCTACGCCCTGTATACACTCCTCCACGATGAGGCTACCCGCCGTAAACCCCGCTCCATCAGTGCGACGGGCATTCAGAGATGCGTAACCACCCACAGCATTGCCTGATGCGCTCACCAACAAAACCGTATTCATGGAATGGTCTCAAGATCATGTGCTCAAGGAAGACCATAGATCTTGCACGTCTGCACTGCTGGCCTACGTCAGTCCTCGAAGTATTCATTACAGAAACCCACCGGCAGTGCCCTCGGATTTTGCGAACCAATATTGGAGTGTCATGGCTGAATCCACCGACATAAGCATCCCAAGTAAGTAACCAACTCGAATTGCGGTAGTATTCTGGGTGGTATCACTAAAAGGCATGATGCAGTTGGTCAGATGTCTTACGATTCCATGATAACAACCCATGAAGAACGACTACCTCTTTCAACAAACTTGATAGTAGCGAAGGAATGTGATTCTGTTTTATTGAATCTGATCACCGAACTTTACCATAGGGGTATGCTGAAAGCCTCTGTCGTCGGAGCAAGTGTTGTTGATAGGGGAGAGATACTGCAAAAAAGATAGAACAGTGAACATAACATTTGCATTCCTAAGCGCCATGTACGAGGTATTAGAATCTACTATGAGATAGCAAGCAAGTAAGCTTTAGATACAAGTAATATCTAGGGAGTTTTACTCAGTTTAGTAACGTATAAGAAACAAGACCGAAGATCAATAGTCTACTAAGGCTCCGCCATGTTCATGGTATCGCTCTACTTCTCAATAAGCGCCACACTAGATAAGTTTTTGGTCTCTTGTAGTTTTGCCTATTTAGTGATCCCCTTTTACCGTTCGCAGGAGAATCTTTGCCTTTAGTTATGTTCTGGGCTTCTTCGAAAGTAAGCACATCATCTAGGCGCTGGATAGCGCAACGAATAAATTTGACTGTCATATTACTAGCTGCCGTGGATACTTCATCGATGCGGAACTTTCACATAACTTCTAAATCGAACGACTGCCAAGATGCCTGTACTCTTGATCGACCTAATGGATGGTTGGGACACGACTATTGCGTGCGCGATCTATTGTAATAACATGGAAGATAAGAAGTATGGCTCTCCGTGGGCGGAAATTACTTGCCAAAATACATTGCTCAGGATTTCAATGGTGAGTATTGCGGCCCTATTCTTTGCGATTTTCCTAGCTGCAATCCTAGAAGACAGCAATGACCGGAGTATTTGACATCTGTGGCTTGGGTATAGATTTTGACTCAGTAATTGTGTATACATTCGCTCAGAAGGATCAGTATCGAGTCTTTTCTCTGAGATATCTTTCTGGAATACTACGATGGACACAAGCAATCAAACAATAGTTGTTACGTATCGAATGGGGAGAGCCCGTGGCCAGCTTCGGCCATGAGTTAATACACAGTACCATATGCAGTACTATAGCGTCCTCGGAGCAGAACCATGCAGACTGTTCGTGAATTGTGTCAGCAAGCAGCATAAAAGTCGCAAAAGGAAAGAGAACGTGGTGCCGTTGGCTTAGTGATCCTACACGAGATCTGCTAGAAGGAGTGCCGCGTATTGCTGAGGGAACCACTTGACCTCGGAACGGCCGTATTGGCAAGATGCACGGATATAAAAGTAGGTTCTGGGGCATGATCTTGTCCTATTTGCGAATGAGGATATCAAGAAGGAGAGCGGCCAGCATACGAGCTCACCGGGAAGCCAAATGGGTTGACCCTGGCGTTTAAAGAGTTGGCAGAAGCGACGCGCGACAGACCTGACGTCCTTAAATGTGGTAGTAGCGTCGGAGTATCAGTATTGGGCTACTGACACGGATACCCAATCTTGTTTTCAATGAGGCAGCTGTGCAACTTGATCGTCGAGGCACAGGCGCGGATGAGCAAGATGATGGCGTCATGATTCCCAGGTGGGTTGGGCAGACATTAGAACGCGACCACAAAAAGAGCTGCCTGCTCGATTAATAGACAAGCGTGACTGGTTCCCCTTTGACAGTTTGCAAGACAAGTTGTGCGCACATCATGGCTTCCGCTTTGCGCCAACTGTTCAAGGGGCGAATTCAGTGGCAGCAAAGCTTCAAGTAACAATCGATGATTCAATACTGTTGCACATAGCTAGCCGGAGAGTGTAAGCAAGCAAAATCGACCTGCTCGAGACGTCGTACAGCCAGACAGAGTCGGTCCAGGCGGCCAAGGTGGAAACAGGCCGAAAGCCTTCTGAGTACTGCGTGGTAAGGGCCGACAAGCTTATAAGCACAGGTCGAGTGCCAATAACACGGTCTAGATACCTGCCGCAGAGAGCACCTAGGTAGGCATCACAATGCTGCTGATGCGTCGTGCAGAGTAGGTGGCACATAGCACGAACTCATGTACCTCGGAAGGCCCGAAAACCCACTTTTGCTCACTGACTACTGACCGACTTTTCGCGACATACCTATACAGACAGCTCGGCCCATCACAACTTCCACAACTACAGTCAACACAACGCAACTGCAGGTATGTGAACAGATAAATTCAGCTTTTATCCTTAGCATTAATAACGATCGTAGGCAATTTCTCACACAATTCGTTCACTCAGCTACCGACAACTACCCCGCTACCCCACTACACTTCGTCCTTTCGGACGATCGCCCGCAATGTCTGACCCTGTCACCTACAACTTCTACGGTGCGACCATTCCCGTACTGCGCAGCATCAACAACACAGCAATCAAGACGCTTCGTGCCGCCAAGGATGAGCAAGCTAAGGGCGACCGTCCCTCTGACGAGGAAGTTCTGAACTCGGCCTTCGGCGACATGCTGCCGTTCCGCGTGCAACCTACGCTCGCCGCCAAATTCCCTCTGGCGGCTCTTAAAACCTTGGAATTAACCAACGTCGAGCACCCTGCTTTCAGGTCTGATTGGAAGTCCCTCGATGAGATCATCGAGTTCTTCGAGGCCGCCAACAAGGTGTATGATAGCGTTGACGAGAAGGCGTTCAACGACGCTGCTGAGAAGGGCCTTGAGGTTTCTATCAGCCCTACGGCGCCCGTCCTACAGATAACTGGCTTCGCCGATCATGTCCACACCTTTGTCATCCCCAACACATATTTCCACCTCAACGCTATGTACATGCTGTTGAGAAATGCCGGATTCAAGCTGGGCAAAGGCATATTTCTTGATTCTTTCATGAGCGAGCAGCAGAAGAAGGACTGGGCACCTCTCAGGGGTTAGATGATTGCCATGAATGCAAGAGAGCTAGAACCAAGTATAAGTGCAATCAGACATGCTTGCTAAGCCCGGGCACAAGAATCTTGGAAGCTTTCCATGAAAGAGCATGGTGATAGGTACACAAACTAATCTGAAGTAAGCGCGCACGTGACGATTATATGCTCCTGCTCGGGGGAGGTCAGCGACTTCATGTTTCCAGACAAACGTGAGGTGTTATTGGCAGCAAGGCTGCTGGAGAGCTGTCAGCAACATACGCCTTTCGATTCGCTCATTCCTCCTGCCAAGGTTCCAAGGATGCGAAGCTTTCACAAGTCTTCGAAATAAGCACAATCAGCTCAAAGGCCCTCATACGTAGTTGAAGTTCGCGAGTAGTCCCTACGAGCTACTGTGTCTATTCTTCGGCCCACTGATACAACCGCAATTGTTGGGCTGCGATTGTAACAAGAAGCCCGCCAAGCTGCCCAGGATCGAGCCTGGATAACGTGCTCAGTTGGGTAATATGAGGTTGGGGATTGTAGAAGGTCCCCGAACAACCTGTCGATCGATTCATTACAGTCTGCTTCTTTCGACATGTTATTTCCAACGTACTATCGTGCTACCTCGATATTACTCGCCCTGTATCTCAACCTCACAGTTGTTGCCGCCGATGGTGCAGGGTTGATTGGATATGGCAAGACTTTATACAACCCAACATGCACTTTCGCGTGCCACAACGTAGTTCGAAGACAGTCCCTGGTATGTACTCCCGTCGAGTCGCATGAGAACCATGGTACAGCCCACAATCCGGTCACAACTCCACCACAATGTTTCGTCCAAGATCTCACTTTTCTCAAAACTATGGCACTGTGCATCGACACGTGCTGCTCGTTGAGCGACAAGCCAGCAACGAATTTGATCGAAGATTACTGGGCCTCGCATCTCGGGACTGGCACACTAGGCACCTATCAATATGTGCCGGCTATGTCGTATCAGAAATCCTTGCTCGCAGCGCGTGAGGATGAACAGCGCGCAACAACTAGTAACATAACAATGGCATTGGCAACTTCTATTCCAAGTCTTCTAGTACCGTTCAAAGTCTCGAGCCCCCTGGCGCTGACTACAGGTGGAAGTGGCCCTCTGAATAGTACCCGCCTCATTGGCCCTGTTCAGTGGCAATTGCAATACATCTGTCCGACTTTGTATCTAACGAGAATGGCCACAGCACGATGGCGTGAGTGTTCCAAGCTTGAAGCGTCCAGAAACTTGCCAATTGACTCGAACCAGAACTATCATCGCAGTAGTTGCCATAGCTCTCCCGATACCCCTCTCGTCTCTCCGCCGCCTGCCCGGACTAACTTCAAACCGCAATATAAGACAACTGCAATCCGCCCTCGTATATGCGCCAGCAATTGGAAGGATTCACCGACAGTCTGTGGCCGGAGGCCTCGTGCCGACTCGTGGACAGAGTCTATACATATTCCTCGTTGTAGCGCTCAACATCATCCTCTTAGTTGCCCCTTACACGTACACGCAACCCCAGGCAAGCTTCACAACAAAAGACAGGCAGCAGCTTAGCGTTATTAACAACCGCGCCGGCACAATGGCTATGAGTAACACTGCAGCCTTGCTCTTGTTCTCGTCTCGAAACAGCGTTTTGCTGTACTTGACTAATTGGAGCTACAGTACATATATATTGCTTCACCGATGGCTCGGTTACTGTGCTGTAGCGCAGACTGTGGTCCACTCAGCTATGTTTTGGCACTATTACATGATGCAAGGTTCTTACTCGGCTGAGCAACTGCGATTGTATTGGCAATGGGGCATTGTCGGCACAGTCGCTGTGTGCGCCTTGATCCCTTGCTCTCTTCTCATCGTCCGGCACAAGCTTTACGAGTTCTTCATCGCTTCGCATGTCGTACTATCGTTGTTGTTCCTCGTTGGATACTATTACCACATCTGGTACGTCTATACCTACAACTGGGGGTATGAGATATGGATGTTTGTCGCAGCTGGAATCTGGGCTTGTGAACGCCAGCTACGCATTGCCAGAATCGCTCTGCATGGAACTCGCACAGCTGCTGTCTCTGTTATTGCAGACACCGATAGTGAGTACATAAGGATTGACCTCGAGGGTAAGCTATTCGAAACGGGCGTGGCATACCTTTGCTTTCCCACGCTCAGCTGGCGCATTTGGGAAACACATCCATTCTCGGTGAGCGGAGTGGCCATACACCTGCCATCGCGATCATTGCAATCAGAGTCGAGCCCAGTTGCCGTGCAAGACGTGGCCACTGAGAAAGAACTTGGTAATCTTGCCATCACATCTGCGACTATCGCAGGAGCGGATACAACAACGTTCTTCGCCCGTACTCGGGGTGGTATTACAAAGACTTTGATGAATAGGGCTTCCGGGTCATTGAACATGCGAACACGCGTGCGCGTACTTGTGGAAGGACCCTACGATCACTCTGGCCAAGCGCAGTCGCAATTCGCGCAATGCAGCAGTGTTCTGTGCATTGCAGGGGGGGTTGGAATTTCAGCTTGCTTGCCTCTGTTCAGACAAAATGAGACGAAGGACTCAAAACTGTTCTGGTCTAGTCGACACCCCGGTCTTATTGCGGAACTTACGCCTACTTTTGATGCCTCTCATCCCAATGTGAGGGTAGAGACACTTGTCGGACAGCGGTTCAATCTGGTATCCATAATCCGCCAGGAACTAGTCGAATACGACAATAATGGGCAAAAGGCCCTGGCAGTCATTGTATCTGGCCCCCCAGGAATGGCAGATGAAGTTCGGCTGGCATGCACACAGATTGCCTGGCAGCACAAGAATGCTCGCACCTACGTGTTGGTCGACGAGGCATTCAGCTGGTAGCTTGGCTAGTACTAAGGCAGGGACTCAGTGGTTCCTTTCATCGAGTGTCAGTCGCTCTATAGCACAGCTTCCCAGGGGTCCGATGTGTAAATTTATTCAAAGCTTCAGCACTGCTGAAAAGGGGCCATAGCGACGGTGAACCATCCTCTTTCAGCCTTAGGGTCCACCGCGACGGCCCCGTGATGCTTCAAAAACCTCGTGGATACTGTTTGATCTTCCAGCTCAAACAGAAGGCACTCGGCATTTGCTTGTGAAGGGTCTTGGGGAGGATACAGAGCGAATTCCCGGCAGAAGATGACGAGCCCTTTCATATGTTGATATCTAGTTCACCTGGACGATTGCTGGTGTGTATAGGATGTTTGCGCGAGCGGCGGAGGCAGCACGAGTCGAGACGGTTGTAAATCGTGATTGATCGTACATGTTGACGACTCGGTTCACTACCAATGTGAAGCTGGTTTGCTGATTGTCGGTCAAACTATAGGCTGCCGTGCGTAATGCTGTTTCAGCAGAATATTAGTAGTGTCCCAGTGTGAGCTTCCTACAATCTGGAGGCTGTCGATCTAAGTGATGCGATTTTGTATTGAGAATTCGCACGCCAGACTGAACAGTGCAGGGTAGCGCGAAGTCGAGGTTGCGTTCGGGTCAGCACTCGGGTCTCGGAATGCGGAGTATCTACTTGCGCAAGACGCCGTGTTTCAGGCGCAAACACAGTGTGCCGCTACACGAATTGCAACGGCCTGGGCTGGCGCCAAGGCTCTATTGTGCAATGCTCCGTTATCCACGACCCAATCACGAGCGCGGCAGCAGAAATCCGCAAATTTCCCCAAGCTCGTACCCCGGGCGATCTTGCGCACCGTTGATAAACACTCGGGTCCCCAGTCTTGCCTTCACTCTCACCCAACCCCGTGCTTACATTGACGCATTTTTCTTGCTCGGATTCCCTCTTTTTCTCTTCACCACACTCCTTCTACTCAACAGTAAAAATGCGCGTTTCAATTGCACTCAGCATCGCCGCGACGCTCGGCTGCACGGCCGCTCAGGGCAGCATTTTGGGATTCAACGCCGGTGCCTCTGACGATAAGGGCAATGCGAAGAGCCAACAGGACTTCGAGCGCGAGTTCAAGACTGCGAAGAGCCTGAACGGTGCGCCTGGCGAGTTCAACACAATCCGCCTGTACTCCAACGTCCAGTGGCAGACCACGAATACCCCGATTGCGGCCTTCTCCGCTGCTGTTGCGACGAACACGAGCCTCCTCCTTGGCATCTGGACATCTGGCACGGACAACATCGACAACGAGCTGACTGCGCTCACGACGGCTCTCAAGGAGCACGGCTCGAAGCTCGCGGATTTGGTGGTGGGAATCTCGGTCGGCAGTGAAGATCTGTACCGTGTCTCAGAGCCCGGTCTGCGCAATAACGCTGGAGTTGGTCAGGAAGCTGACACCATCGTGCGCTTCATCAAAGATGCCAAGTCGGCCCTCGCAAACACGCCCCTCAAGGGAAAGCCTTTCACCCACGTTGACACATGGACCGCCTGGGTCAACGGCTCAAACAAGGCTGTCATTGACGAGATCGACTTTCTTGCGGTCAACGCATTCCCCTTCTACGAGGCTGAGCACGACAACAAGATCGGCAGCGCAGGGAGCCTGCTGAACGCCGCCATCAACGCCACCGAGAGCGTCGCTGGCGACAAGGATGTCTGGATCACCGAGACCGGCTGGGCGTACACGGGACCCTCCTTCGGCGCTGCTGAGGCCACGGTTGACAACGCAGGCGAGTACTGGCAGGATGTCGGCTGCAAGTTGTTCGGCAAGCGCAACGTCTTCTGGTATACTCTCCGTGACGCCAACCCCGACAACGAGGTCAAGTTCGCCATCACCAACAACCTCAGCACCACACCTCGCTACAATCTGACCTGCCCGGCCGTGAGCGAGGAGCTGCCCGCACCTGCTCCCATTAGCAGCAACTCGACTACTGCGACAGGCAACGGCACTGGTAGCAGTAACGAGACCAACAGCGATAGCACCCCCAGCGGCTCTGCCAGCGGCTCTGGCAGTGGTTCAGCCAGCCCTTCCGCTACGGGTCCTGCTCAAGGCTTAGGATCCTTGACTTCGGTCTCCTTTGTCAACTCCATGACAGTTGCGCTCTCTGTTGTCTTTGCTGCTGCAGCTTGGGCGTTGTAGATGTCGGACTGTCCTGTTCTGCTTCTAGATTTCCTTCATCAGTGTAACATTAGCATATAGCGTTTGGCTTCCGTAATCAATCGTTCTCAGCCCAGTGCTGCAATTAGTTGGTCAGTTAAAGGGACAATCTTGCTCCCACTTCCCTCTTTGGTCCTGAATACACATGCTATCCGTGAAAGATTGATTGTTCGAGCGAGTGGAATGTAGCAGAGGTGCGGTGAGGTGAGAGGAAGGTGCAAGCTGAACGGAAGTGTGAGGAAGCTTGAGAGCTTTTGGAAGGCGCGTTGTGGGGCACGCTTTGTCACTGTCTTTCCCGTCCCTGCGCACGCTCTTTCTACCGCCAACAACATCGCAGACTGAGCAAGGCTTAATCACCTCGGAGGGTGCTCTGATCCTGAGTCGGCCCGCGCATCCTAGCGATCTCATGTTGATAGATTATCTGAGAGAGAAGACAAAGATGCCTGTGAGCACGCGCGACCATACATTCTAGTGGGATTGAAGACATTGCACTATCGCATTTCTTCTCCAAAAGCATTGCACTCCGATGGAAAAGTAGAGTTTATAACTGGACCGCTATCTTCACATTTCCTCTCGTACGGTTTGTTTTCTTCGTTGAGTCTCATTTCCATACAGTCTCCACGCCTCCTGATTATTCCGACGTCACACTCTTATCCTCAACCTCTTCACCTCGTCTACCACGCAACTTTCATGTTTAGTGTATTCCCGTGAATCGGTTCCATCTTCGATTACCCTAGTCGCTCTATGATCGGTAGCCCTTAGCTTCACCCTTCCCTGTACTCATGCATAGGTCCCTTCCCATTTCTCGCCATTTGGCTCCTCTGTCCCTCATACGCGAGGCTATCCATGTTCCTAATCCTCACCTCCGCCATGTAGGTAGCCTGGTCCGCAGAGATATGTTGGAAATCGTGACCTTCATCCCCGAAGCCAAATGTGCGATGCACGGCGTATCCGCAGATGACGAGACAAAGCGCGGCAAATATAATGATGAGGACGATGACGGTGTAGGGCAAGGCATAGCCACTTTCTCCACGTGGTACCAGGGCCGGCATAGTGATGGACAGCGGTCAGGCGTCAAGTGTTCGGTCGATGAGTGATAGATTGAATAGGTTGTGGTAATGCACGCTCGGGAGAACGAGGATGTTGGCAGAAGTTGAGTAGGTTCGCCTGATTGACGGCAGTGTGTATGAATACGCAAAGCAAGATGGAGTATTCAAACTAGAGTCAAGCGAATATGCACATTCTTATATGTGAGATTCAATGGGCGAAAAACATCCCTCTCTGCCCTCCCAGCCTCTGAAAGTCTGCCGTACCCACCGATAACTATCTCCTTGTTGCCTCAATTGTAAGCCTCAGCTCATGCATTTCCACATCCGGAATAGCACCGCCCAGGATTGAAGCAACGATTGGTCCGTTCGGCACATCGTATATAACATTAGGCCTCCTGTGTAGCGCAGCGCACGTGATCTATGCGAACGAGCCAATGGAGAGCCTTCGTTGAGCGAGTAAGCCAATCAGGGCGAGGTGGAACTGTGATTCTATAATAGATCGCGTTTACCAACGCGGATTGATGAAACGAGCGAGAAGGTAATGCAAGGATGAATCCACGAAGTACTTTCCACGCAATGGAGCTTGGTGTTGCCTCGCGCAGTGTGCTGTGCCGGCACTAGGGGCACCAGGTACGGGTGACCATTACGGTCAGGGGGCCAAAACCAAAAACCAAAAACCAAAACTCTAAAATCTAAAAACCAAAACGTTACACACTATCCCTTTAAATATAGCAAACTAGACAATAGAGAGTAGAGTAGTAATATATGTTTAAAAATAAATACTATAGATTTTTAAAACACTTAGTAAT